>VDFB02019783.1:128809-259029 GCA_007258455.2 Sequoia sempervirens
CCACAAATCTCCCAAACAAAATAACTTCCACAAGAAAATAACAACCCCAAAATTTACAGAGAGATAACAACTTCTAAGAACTGAGAATTTTTTTAACAGAGAATGTATTTTTTTCCAGCGCCCAGAAAAATTTCCCCGAGGCAATAGAATAACCCCGTGCAATTTCCCGAGATCCTCAATATCCTCCGTGAAAAATTTTCAACAACCTTTGCCATTATGGCACTCATACACTTGTCGAGAAGTTGTTGAGAAAATATCTTCTCCACTTCTCGGCAAGTTTTTCCATTTCAATAATTTACATGCAAATTTAATTAATTTATTAAATTTAAATTTTAAAACTCAAATTTTTAAATCACATGCAATTATTTAAATTATATTTTATTTTCCAATTCACATGCAACTTATTTAATTTTTATTTTCTAATCTATTTAAACACAATATTATTTATGCACTTAATAATTTAATTTAATTAATTAATTTATTTAATTAAATAGTTAAATCCTTTTAAAGATCAACTATTTAACTAATTAAACTAACTAATATATTAAATAATTAAGTAAATAAATTTCAATTATATTTAAATATTAATTTTATAACAATAAATAAAACACAATAATTAACATTAAAAATAACCAACATTTACCTTTTCAAAACGATTTAACCAACAGAACCCATTACAAAACAACCTATGACTCAAAACTGAAAACTGACATTGCACTAATACTAAGGTTAAAGATTGGACTAGGATAAACCTAACTACTATCTCCCATTCAACAATTCCGTTGAGTCTTGACATGCTCAGACCTGATTACACAGGTGGAGTCGGTGTCATGTACCTGCAAATCCTGCAACCAAGCAAACAATGTACATGCATGTATATATATATAAAGCATTAAAACAAACACACCGTGCGGAGAAAATCACAGATATCGCAGGGCACTCGCAAGCGAGTGATGCGATTCTGTTCTCCACACCAATACACTCACAGAAGACTGACTCAATAAATATTGTTAGTCCATCATACACATGTGCATAGCAATAACAACTGAAATTAAGCATCTACGCTAAATCAAATCAAGTCTGAAAGCAATAAACATCACACCGAGTATCATCATGTCACACAATAATCCATCATCGCTCAAAATCAGCGATCCAAGTATCCAAGAAAACAACATAAGTCTAACAGTATGAAAAAGTATCAACAGAAAGCATAGCATAAACGGAGGGGTACTACATCCTCCCCCCCTAGGATCAGGCTTGCTCCTGAAAGCCTGCGAACAGATAGGGATAAAGTTCCCTCATGCGTGTCGCATCCTCCCAGGTAGCCGAAGCCTCATGGCTAGGATCCCATTGGACCCTCACCTGATCAACGTCTCGACCCCTGAGACCGAGCGTCCGGTGCTGAAGAATGGCCACGGGCTCCAAAGCCAGCTACCCGTCCTCTACCTGTAACGCATTCCAATCAAGTACATGAGATATGTCGGGATGATAAGGTCTAAGTACTGACACATGAAAAACATCATGAATACGAGACAAACTAGGTGGTAAGGCGAGTCGATATGCCACGGGACCAATTCTCTCTAAGATTTCGAATGGTCCTACGAAACGAGGTGCAAGCTTAGAGCCTTTTCCATAACGGATTGGACTCTTTCGCGGTCGCACTCAAAGAAACACTCTATCACCAACAGCGAACTGTCGATCAATCCTATGCGCATCGGCATATTTCTTTTGCCTATCCTGAGCTGCAATCAAATGCTCTCTAATACGGTCAACCTGTTGCTCCATATCTCGAAGCATCTCAGGTCCTAATAGTACTCTATCCTCAAGTCGATCCCAACTAAGTGGAGTATGACAAGGACGACCGTATAATGCCTGATATGGTGGCATACCTATGGAACTCTGATATCCGTTGTTATAAGCGAATTCTACTAAATACAAGTAATCCTCCCAACGTGATTGTTGGTCCATTACGTACATCCTAAGCATATCTTCTAATATTTGGTTAACTCTTTCAGTTTGACCATCGGTTTGAGGATGATAAGCTGAACTAAAGTTTAACTGTGTACCTAATGCACGTTGCAAGGAAGTCCACAAAGCTGAAGTGAATACAGGATCTCTATCCGATATGATCCTACGAGGAATTCCATGCAATCTAACGATGTCCTCCATGAATATTCTAGCTACAGATGAAGCATTATAAGATGAACGTACAGGTGAAAAATGAGCTACTTTAGTCAAACGGTCAACAGTTACCATAATGGCATCATGTCGACGTGATGACGTAGGTAACCCTACAATAAAATCGATGGATATAATATCCCATTTCCATTCGAGAATGAGATGTGGCTGCAATAATCCAGCAGGATGATGATGCTCAGCTTTAACTCGCTGGCATTCAAGACATCTCGATACATAATCAGCAATATCACGTTTCATACCAGGCCAGAAATACAATTGCCTAAGATTGGCATGCATTTTCTTGACACCTGGATGAGCTGAATACGGAGCTCGATGAGCTTCAGTCATGATTAATGTACGAAGACTCTCTACATGAGGTACATAAATGCGACCTAAATGTCGTAATATACCATCCGATTCTAGGACATAACCTTCAAATCGACCTTCTAAAGGTCTACCCGATTCAATCTCCAACTTCACTTCCTGATATAATCTATCAGTAGGAAGTGTAGCTACTATTTGACCTCTCAAATCTACTTCAAGAGTAGTAGCAGAGATCTCATGTCGACGTCGGCTAAGAGCGTCAGCCACTACGTTCTCTTTGCCTTGAACATACTTTACTTCAAAATCGTACTCACACAAGAACTCCATCCACCGTCTTTGCCTAGCATTTAAGTTAGGTTGCGTGAAAATGTATTGCAAACTACGGTGATCAGTATGAAGTTCAAAGCGATGACCTAATAGAAAATGCCTCCAACGAACTAATGCATGCACTACCGCAGCTAGTTCTAGGTCATGAGTAGGATAGTTTAATTCGTGGTCCTTGAGTTTACGAGACTCATAAGCAACCACACGCCCATCTTGCATCAAAACTGCTCCCAAACCCTCTAAAGATGCATCCGCACAAACTATGAAATCCTTAGTAGGATCAGGAACAATAAGTATAGGTGCATTAGTTAACTTTTCTTTAAGAGTTTGAAAAGCTAACTGACACTGTTCCGTCCAAACAAACTTCTTCCCTTTCCTCTGAAGAGAAGTAATAGGATGACCGATCCTAGAAAAACCCTCTACAAAACGTCTATAATAGCCAGCTAATCCCATAAAACTACGAACTTCACCTACATTAGTAGGTGCGGGCCAATCAACTATGGCTTGGATCTTTGAAGGATCCACAGCAATACCTTTTCCAGATATCACATGTCCAAGGTATTTAATTTCAGATTGAAAGAAGTCACACTTCTTCAGGTTTGCATACAATTGATTTTCTCTTAAACATTGCAATACCTGTCTCAAGTGTTCCTCATGTTCCTTCATGTTCCTCGAATAGACTAAAATGTCATCGAGAAATACCAGGACAAAGCGATCAAGGTATGTACGAAATACACCATTCATTAAACTCATGAATACCGAAGGTGCATTCAAGTAACCCAGCGGGGGTACTAACACTGCGGAATTCGTGAATGCCTTACAACGAAGCCCGAAAAGCAGCGCTTTATGGATGTTCATCAGCTATACGCAATTGATGGTAACCGGATTTCAAATCAATTTTAGAGAACACATTAGCTCCTTTAATTTGATCAAAAAGATCATCGATTCTAGGCAAAGGATAACGATTCTTAATCGTAACCTTGTTCAATTGACAATAGTCAATGCAAAGCCTAAGAGATCCGTCCTTCTTCTTAACAAAGATAACAGGTGCTCCCCAAGGGGAAACAATTCTGGTCTAATAAAACCCTTTCTAGTTCCCAATTGAATGAAGTTCCTCTTAACTCCCCGAAGTCGCCACCCCATAAGGAGCTCTAGAAATAGGCTCAGCTCCAGGAATTAGGTCAACTCTAAAGTCAATATCCCTCTTCAGTGGCATTCCAGGAATGTCATCAGGAAACACATCCGTGAATTCCCTAAGAATAGGATGATCATCAAGAGATACCTCCTGACTCTCACCCTCATCTAAATCGGTAACTGTTGTTGCAAACAGTTGACATCCCTGACGAAGACATCTCTTTAGTTGCATAGTAGATATCATCTGCAAAGAGATAGGTCTATGAATACCTACGATATCCACTTTCGCACCTAAATCATCCATGCAACTAACTGTCTTAAGTCGACAGTCAATTACAGCATGATGAGATGCTAACCAATCCATACCTAACACAATATCGTACGATCCTAAGGGAGTAACATATAAATCTACTAAGGTAGTTAACGTACCTATGTTAAGTTCACAGTTATGTACTAAGTTATCTACTGCTACTTTCACCCCAGAGGCGAATTCAACTTGCCATTTACCACCTTGTTTAACCGCCACAAGACCACAACGGTCAATAATGGTCGGTGAAATAAAGGAGTCAGTGGCTCCAGAATCAAAAAGTATAGATACATTAACACCATTTAACTTACCTGAAGATTCGACCACCGTATTCTGGTGATCAGCTTGGCAGTCATTAACCGCTGCATATACTATATGAGCACGTCCTGCATCGCCCACGGTAAGCTCTGAAACTGTAGGTCGAGGCCCATAACCAGTGGAACCTCTCATCGGAAACTGCCTAGCTATGTGCCCATGCTGCCCACAAGAATAACAACCTATACCTGTGCCTCTACCAAATCCTCTGCCACCCAAAGGTACATTGGACTGCTGAAAACTACCCCTACTGATGGTAGACTGTGCACTTTGTGCAGGCTGATTCTACCTATTGCGCTTGTTGCGCCACCAGTTACGACCCTTTCCTGACTGAGGACTATTTTGTTGTTGTGGTTGAGGGTTATTGTTCTTTTGAGGTGTTCTTTGTTGCTGCCCACCCTTTGTGGGTGTTTGTTGGTTCTTGGAAGAACCACCTGTCTGTACCTGTCCACCCCATGGACTAAAACCCTCGGCCGCAGAGCACCTCTAATCTGCACCCCCGTGCCCACCTAAGCCATAATAAGGTTCTCCCTCAACCAGCGCCTTTCCATCAGGACTTCCATAGTCTTTTGGATCAAAAGACTCCTGCACACCTCACTAATTTATACGGGCATTTAAGCCCTCGATAAAATGTTGTACTAGCATAGGCTCTATCATCGCCAATATTTTAGCATAATGCTTTTGAGTTCATAGAACCTACGCTCAGATATTGCTCTACGAAAGAGCTAACTCATGATCATGGAACTCACGCCTCTACCGCCTGTTCCGAAAGAAACCGAGCTCTAAACCTCTCGAGAAACATCTCCCAAGACACAGAACCAATATCTATGTGGAGCTTCTGCTCCTCAAGGTGCCACCATGTAGAGGCGAATCCTCTCAAGTGCATAATAGTGCATCTGGCACGGGTATTGCTACCGTAAGGGTGCATGGCAAAGCATCTACCCAAATCTAGTAGCCAGGTCTCAGCCTCTAATCCTCCTCCTGAACCATCAAAGGTAGGAGGATGTGCTCTCAGTAAATCCCTCATGTGACCAGCAATAATAGAATCCTGATGTGCTGTGTCATCTACTCTCCTAGGGGATCTATCTCTCTCTCTCACAACCTCCTGCTCATCTACCTGTCTAGGTCCAAGATGAGCTAGGACCTCCTCTAAAAGTGGACGTATCTGAGAACCCTCTACTGCTGATTGTACAGGATTCTGTTCCTCATTTCTCTGACCCATCTGCTCTGCTTGGTCACTATGGTGAGGGCTAGGAGGGGGAGTAACCTGAGGGATTGGCCCACGGCCTCCACCTCTACCTCTACCACGACCTCTTCCTCCTCGCCTAGGCATGTTCCTACACAAGATAATTACGAGTCTTAGATACTGTTCAACCAAGGTTACCAGTTGCGACACTATGTATTAGGTCAACCTAATGGGCTCTAGATTACCCAGAGCATCCAGTGTTTGTAACCTTGGCTCTGATACCAATCTGTAATGCCCGTCTAAATAACCTAAGAATGTTGCAAAGGTGATATAAAAGTGTAATAATTTTTTTTTAAAGTATTAATACTATGTTAATTAATTGCATACATTCTTAGGTTAATTGACGTTACACTACTTTAAGTTCTCCATAAGTGACTTAAGTATTTCGTATTGCTCCCAATTAAATCATAACATAAAATAGACATTGCATAATAATTTAAATTCTCATACAAGATATAATAAAGTACAAATTTATTTCCATACATTGCATTGATATGATATTACATTGCTCATCCATCCGATGAGATAGTTCAAATGACAGTTACAATTTTACAAATGATCACCTCTTATACAATTGAGGGATATATTCAATTACATGTTACAATATACAATGATGAAAATATAAACAAAGTCCATGTGTGAGCTCTCCATCCTTGAAGCGCTCAATGCAACGAACATACTGGGGACCCAACGGAGTAAGGTGCACGTTCCACCCAACCATGTGGTACCCGTAGGTCCACCCCCCGTGATAGGAGATAGTAATAAGGCTACCTAGACCAAATCTACTAACCCTAGACACTAGTACATACAATCTATAGGTTACATTGCTTCCAGATTTTGACATTTGATTTGATACACAAACACAAGGCTTAACTGTTATTCTAGGTGGAGTGTCATCACAACGATGCAATGGTTACCCTGGTGTTTCTTCCTAGGTCCCGGCCCCCAATCCTTGGGTTACCCTGGTAACCTCTTACGAAACCCGGCCCCTATTGCATACATTTGCGGAATCGTATGTCCCTTAAGGAAACGAGACGACGATCTGCCATTCCAGGCCTTCTTGACTTATACTCCAGACTATAGAAGCTCAAGAGTCATAAGCGAGGCATGTACCTCTTGTTAAGTGTTTTAACTCTATCTAATGTGTCATTTAGTTTTCACTGACTTACTTAACTAATTGTAAGTTACCCTGACACCTCTTTGTGTGTCGGCCCTTACAACTAGCCACTCCCCTAAATATAACAAGGTTTCTAAGTTATCATGACTAGGGTTCACCAAATGCACAATTTACATCACACAATGATAATTAAATAATGACAATGCCAAACACCATGTTTAACTTTTGCACAAACCCAAATCGATAAATTATACTTTGAAAACAGAATACCCTCATTTATCCCAATTTTACTCTGGAAGACTTGAACGGTTATAACTTTCCCCATTCTGACCCATTACAAGAAAAATTAAACAAATTTAAAACAATATAATTCTATCAAATGGATATGCTAAATCCATGTGTCAAAAATTTGAAATAATAGATCAATCATACAACACTATTATAATCAAATGATTTTTGTTTTCTTAAAATAAATAAACTTTCCTTTAAATCACAATTTAACATATTCTTTAATTTTCTAAATCTTAATCTACATATACATTATAAACATATTATCTTCCTTATTTAATAAATATAATTATTAGCATATAATTATATTTATTAAATTATAAATACATAGGTCAAAATGTCCATACATATATACAAGTGTATATATATATATATATATTACTAATAATAAAAGACCAATAAATAACCATTTTCGAATTTCCTTTTTATCAATATTAAACTCTTAAAGGAATTAATAAACTTAATTCATATCACATAAAAATGAAATACACGAATTTCATTGAAGAGTTTTATATGTTTAATGCAGGGGAAACCCTACACAGGGCCGACGGCGGCCATGGCCGCTCCCCATTGGGGCTCGGCTGTGCAGGCCACGCCGGCACTGCCGGTGAGGGTAGTGCCGAGCGCTGCCCTCATAGCCAACTCCTTTTGGGACTGGCCGTGGGGGTAGCTCCCCACTGCGTCGGCCATAAAATTTTCAAAGAAAAATTCTGCATTAGATTTTTTTTTTAAAACAAATAAACACTGCGGCTAAATTTCGTCCGCCATATGGGGTTTCAAACTGGAAAATTTTCACAATAAAGAAAATACCAGAGAATGTATATAGATTCTCTATCATATATATATATGCATAATATATATATATATATATATATAACCTATATATATTATGTATAACTATATATATATATATATATATAACAAAAAACGAAAATCATAGTAACAGAATATAGGAAAAAGGAAAATATTTTTCTTTCTGTATAAAATTGATTCCAAGACATTATATACAGAAAATAATAACAGTACATTTATTTTCAGCATGATTTTTCCAAAATTTTATTTTCTCAAAATATCTAAAAACAAATAAATTTCTATATAAACAGAACATTTAACTGTTTTCTTTAAATTTTTCTTCAATATTTTTCTAGATTCTTGAATTCTTGAATCTCAAATAACATAACAAAGAATTTTTCTTCTTTTCTTTTTTAAAAAAAAACAAAAGAATTCAATGTAAAACAAGAAGAATACCTAGTATCTAGTATTGGAAGATCAGTCTGTAGAAGTATAACCTCTGCCTGTTGAAAATCCCAAAAGCTTTTCCAAGAAGATCCCGAGATCCACAAGATTTCCAAACCACAAATCTCCCAAACAAAATAACTTCCACAAGAAAATAACAACCCCAAAATTTACAGAGAGATAACAACTTCTAAGAACTGAGAATTTTTTTAACAGAGAATGTATTTTTTTGTAGTGCCCAGAAAAATTTCCCCGAGGCAATAGAATAACCCCGTGCAATTTCCCGAGATCCTCAATATCCTCCGTGAAAAATTTTCAACAACCTTTGCCATTATGGCACTCATACACTTGTCGAGAAGTTGTTGAGAAAATATCTTCTCCACTTCTCGGCAAGTTTTGCCATTTCAATAATTTACATGCAAATTTAATTAATTTATTAAATTTAAATTTTAAAACTCAAATTTTTAAATCACATGCAATTATTTAAATTATATTTTATTTTCCAATTCACATGCAACTTATTTAATTTTTATTTTCTAATCTATTTAAACACAATATTATTTATGCACTTAATAATTTAATTTAATTAATTAATTTATTTAATTAAATAGTTAAATCCTTTTAAAGATCAACTATTTAACTAATTAAACTAACTAATATATTAAATAATTAAGTAAATAAATTTCAATTATATTTAAATATTAATTTTATAACAATAAATAAAACACAATAATTAACATTAAAAATAACCAACATTTACCTTTTCAAAACGATTTAACCAACAGAACACATTACAAAACAACCTATGACTCAAAACTGAAAACTGACATTGCACTAATACTAAGGTTAAAGATTGGACTAGGATAAACCTAACTACTATCTCCCATTCAACAATTCCGTTGAGTCTTGACACACTCAGACCTGATTACACAGGTGGAGTCGGTGTCATGTACCTGCAAATCCTGCAACCAAGCAAACAATGTACATGCATATATATATATATATAAAGCATTAAAACAAACACACCTGTGCGGAGAAAATCACAGATATCGCAGGGCACTCGCAAGCGAGTGATGCGATTCTGTTCTCCACACCAATACACTCACAGAAAACTGACTCAATACATGTTGTTAGTCCATCATAAACATGTGCATATCCATAAACAACTGAAAATAACCATCTACACTAAATCATATCAAGTCTGAAATCAATAAACATCACACAGAGTATCATCATGTCATACAATTATCCATCATCGCTCAAAATCAGCGATCCAAGTATCCAACAAAACAACAAAGTCTAACAGTATAAGAAAGTATCAACGGAAAGCATAAGCATAAACGGAGGGGTACTACATCCTCCCCCCTAGGATCAGGCTTGCTCCTGAAAGCCTGCGAACAGATAGGGATAAAGTTCCCTCATGCTGTCGCATCCTCCTAGGTAGCCGAAGCCTCATGGCTAGGATCCCATTGGATCCTCACCTAATCAACGTCTCGACCCCTGAGACCGAGCGTCCGATATTGAAGATTGGCCATGGGCTCCAAAGACAGCTGCCCGTCCTCTACCTGTAACGCATTCCAATCAAGTACATGAGATATGTCGGGATGATATGGTCTAAGTACAGACACATGAAAAACATCATGAATACGAGACAAACTGGGTGGTAAGGCGAGTCGATATGCCACGGGACCAATTCTTTCTAATATCTCAAATGGTCCTACAAAACGAGGTGCAAGCTTAGAGCCTTTTCCATAATGGATTGGACTCTTTCGCGGTCACACTCGAAGAAACACTCTATCACCAACAGCGAACTGTCGATCAATCCTATGCGCATTGGCGTATTTCTTTTGCCTATCTTGAGCTGCAATCAAATGCTCTCTAATACGGTCAACCTGTTGCTCCATATCACGAAGCATCTCAAGTCCTAGCAACACTCTATCCTCTAGTCGATCCCAACTAAGTGGAGTGCGACAAGGACGACCGTATAATGCCTGATATGGTGGCATACCTATGGAACTCTGATATCCATTGTTATAAGCGAATTCTACTAAGTACAAGTAATCCTTCCAACATGATTGTTGATCCATTATGTACATCCTAAGCATATCCTCTAATATTTGGTTAACTCTTTCAGTTTGACCATCGGTTTGAGGATGATAAGCTGAACTAAAGTTCAACTATGTACCTAATGCACGTTGCAACGACGTCCATAAGGCAGAAGTGAATACAGGATCTCTGTCCGATATAATCCTACGAGGAATCCCATGCAATCTAACGATATCCTCCATGAATATCCTAGCTACCGATGAAGCATTATAAGATGAACGTACAGGTGAAAAGTGAGCTACTTTAGTCAAACGGTCAACAGTTACCATAATGGCATCATGTCGACGTGATGATGTAGGTAACCCCACAATAAAATCGATGGATATAATATCCCATTTCCATTCAGGAATGAGATGTGGCTGCAATAATCCAGCAGGATGATGATGCTCAGCTTTAACTCGCTGGCATTCAAGACATCTCAATACAGAATCAGCAATATCACGTTTCATACCAGGCCAGAAATACAATTGCCTAAGATCGGCATGCATTTTCTTGACACCTGGATGAGCTGAATATGGAGCTCTATGAGCTTCATTCATGATTAATGTATGAAGACTCTCTACATGAGGTACATAAATGCGACCTAAATGTCATAATATACCATCCGATTCTAGGACATAACCTTCAAATCGACCTTCTAAAGATCTACCCGATTCAATCTCTGACTTCACTTCCTGATATAATCTATCAGTAGGAAGTGCAGCTACTATTTGACCTCTCAAATCTACTTCAAGAGTAGTAACAGAGATCTCATGTCGACGTCGGCTAAGAGCGTCAGCCACTACGTTCTCTTTGCCTTGAACATACTTCAAAATCATACTCACACAAGAACTCCATCCACCGTCTTTGCCTAGCATTCAAGTTAGGTTGCGTAAAAATGTATTGCAAACTACGGTGATCAGTATGAAGTTCAAAGCGATGACCTAAAAGAAAATGCCTCCAATGAACTAATGCATGCACTACTGCAGCTAGTTCTAGGTCATGAGTAGGATAGTTTAATTTGTGGTCCTTGAGTTTGTGAGACTCATAAGCAACCACACACCCATCTTGCATCAAAACTGCCCCCAAACCTTCTAAAGATGCATCCGCACAAACTACGAAATCCTTAGTAGGATCAGGAACAATAAGTATAGGTGCATTAGTTAGCTTTTCTTTAAGAGTTTGAAAGGCTAACTGACACTGTTCCGTCCAAACAAACTTCTTCCCTTTCCTCTGAAGAGAAGTAATAGGATGACCGATCCTAGAAAAACCCTCTACAAAACGTCTATAATAGCCGGCTAACCCCATAAAACTACGAACTTCACCTACATTAGTAGGTGTGGGCCAATCAACTATAGCTTGGATCTTTGTAGGATCCACATCAATACCTTTTCCAGATATCACATGTCCGAGATATTTAATCTCAGATTGAAAGAAGTCACACTTTTTCAGGTTTGCATACAATTGATTTTCTCTTAAACATTGCAACACCTGTCTCAAGTGTTCTTCATGTTCCTTCATGTTCCTCGAATAGACTAAAATGTCATCGAGAAATACCAGGACAAAGCGATCAAGGTATGTACGAAATACACCATTCATTAAACTCATGAATACTGAAGGTGCGTTCGTTAACCCAAAGGGTACTACTGTGAATTCGTAATGCCCATAACGAGTTTGAAAAGCAGTTTTATGGATGTCTGCTTCAGCTATATGCAATTGATGGTAACCAGATTTCAAATCAATTTTAGAGAACACATTAGCTCCCTTAATTTGATTAAAAAGATCATCGATTCTAGGCAAAGGATAACGATTCTTAATTGTAACCTTGTTCAATTGACGATAGTTAATGCAAAGCCTAAGAGATCCGTCCTTCTTCTTTACGAAGATGACAGGTGCTCCCCAAGGGGATACACTTGGATGAATAAATCCCTTTTCTAGAAGTTCCTCTAACTGAATGCGAAGTTTCTCTAACTCCTGAGTTGTCATTCTATAAGGAGCTCTAGAAATAGGCTCAGCTCTAGGAACTAAGTCAACTCTAAAGTCGATATCCCTCTTCGGTGGCATTCCAGGAATGTCATCGGGAAACACATCTGCGAATTCCCTAAGAATAGGATGATCATCAAGAGATACCTCTCAAATCTCACCCTCATCTAAATCGGTAACTGTTGTTGCAAACAGTTGACATCCTTGACGAAGACATCTCTTTAGTTGCATAGCAGATATCATCCGCAAAGAGATAGGTCTCTGAATACCTACGATTTCCACTTTCGCACCTAAATCATTAATGCAACTATCTGTCTTAAGTCGACAGTCAATTACAGCATGATGAGATGCTAGCCAATCCATACCTAAAACTATATCGTACGATCCTAAGGGAGTAACATATAAATCTACTAAGGTAGTTAACGTACCTATTTTAAGTTCACAGTTATGTACTAAGTTATCTACTACTACTTTCACCCCAGAGGCGAATTCAACTTGCAATTTACCACCTTGTTTAACCGCCACAAGACCACAACGGTCAACAATGGTTGGTGAAATAAAGGAGTCAGTGGCTCCAGAATCAAAAAGTATAGATACATTAACACCATTTAACTTACCTGAAGATTCGACCACCGTATTCTGGTGATCAGCTTGGCGGTCATTAACCGCTGCATATATTGTATGTGCACGTCCTGCATCGCCCATTGTAGGCTCTGAAACTGTAGGTCGAGGCCCATAACCAGTAGAGCCTCTGATCGGACACTGCCTAGCTATGTGCCCATGCCGCCCACAAGAATAACAACCTGTGCCTGTGCCTCTACCAAATCCTCTGCCACCCGAAGGTGCATTGGACTGCTGAAAACTACCCCTACTGACGGTAGACTGAGCACTCTGCGTAGGCTGATCCTGCCTATTGCGCTTGTTGCGCCACCAGTTACGACCCTTTCTTGACTGAGGACTGTTCTGTTGTTGAGGTTGAGGATTATTGTTCTTTTGAGGTGTTTTCTGTTGCTGCCCACCCTTTGTGGGTGTCTGTTGGTTCTTGGAAGAACCACCTGTCTGTACCTGTCCACCCTGTGGACTAAATCCTGCTGCAGGAGCACTCCCAATCTGCACTCCTATATGCCCACCTAAAGCCATAATAAGGTTTTCCTCAACTATGCGAGCCTTCTCCACTGCGACTTCCATAGTCTTTGGCTCAAAGACTCGGACACCACCACTGATACGGGTGTTTAAGCCCCTGATAAAATGTTGTACTAGCATAGGCTCATCATCGCCAATACCAGCATACTGCTTGAGTTCATAGAACCTACGTTCATATTGCTCTATAGAAAGAGCTAACTGGCGTAGATCATGGAACTCATCAGCCCTACGCTGCCTCCAGTGTTCTGAAAGGAACCGAGCTCTGAACCTCTCGAGAAACATCTCCCAAGACACAAAACCAATATCTATGTGGAGCTTCTGCTCCTCAAGGCCCCACCATGTAGAGGCGAATCCTCTCAAGTGCATAATAGCGCATCTGGCATGGGTATTGCTACTGTAAGGGTGCATGGAAAATCATCTACCCAAATCCAATAGCCAGGTCTCAGCCTCTAATCCTCCTCCTGAACCATCAAAGGTAGGAGGATGTGCTCTCAGTAAATCCCTCATGTGACCAGCAATAATAGAATCCTGATGTGCTGTGTCATCTACTCTCCTAGGGGATCTATCCCTCTCTCTCACAACCTCCTGCTCATCTACCTGTCTAGGTCCTAGACGAGCTAGAACCTCCTCTAAAAGTGGACGTATCTGAGAACCCTCTACTACTGACTGTTCGGGATTCTGACCCTCATTTCTCTAACCCATCTGGTCTGCTTGGTCACTATGGTGAGGGCTAGGAGGGGGAGTAACCTGATGGATTGGCCCATGGCCTCCACCTCTACCTCTACCATGACCTCTTCCTCCTCGCCTAGGCATGTTCCTACACAAGACAATTACGAGTCTTAGATACTGTTCAACCAAGGTTATCAGTTGCGACACTACGTACTAGGTCAACCTAATGGGCTCTAGATTACCCAGAGCATCCAGTGTTTGTAACCTTGGCTCTGATACCAATCTGTAATGCCCCATCTAAATAACCTAAGAATGTTGCAAAGGTGATATAAAAGTGTAATAATTTTTTTTTTTTTTTAAGTATTAATACTATGTTAATTAGTTGCATACATTCTTAGGTTAATCGATGTTACACTACTTTAAGTTCTCCATAAGCGACTTATGTACTTCGCATTGCTCCCAATTTAAAAACATAACATAAAACAACCATTGTACATAATTTAAATTTCCATTCAAGATATATTAAAGTACATATAATTTTCCATACATTGCATTGATAAGATATTACATTGCTCATCCATCTGATGAGATAGTTCAATAACAGTTACAATTTTACAAAGAATCTCCTCTTATACAATTGAGGGATATTTTTACATTACAAGTTACAATATACAATGATGAAGAATAAAAGAAGTCTATATGCGAGCTCTCCAACCCTGAAGCACTCAATGCTACAATCGAACATACTGGGGACCCAACGGAGTAAGGTGCACGTTCCACCCAACCATGTGGTACCCGTAGGTCCACCCCCCGTGCTAAGAGATAGTAATAAGGCTACCTAGACCAAATCTACTAACCCTAGACACTAGTACATACAATCTAAAGGTTACATTGCTTCCAGATTTTGACATTTGATTTGATACACAAACACAAGGTTTAACTGTTATTCTAGGTGGAGTGTCATCACAACGATGCAATGGTTACCCTGGTGTTTCTTCCTAGGTCCCGGCCCCCAAACCTTGGGTTACCCTGGTAACCTCTTACGAAACCCGGCCCCTATTGCATACAGTTGCGGAATCGATTGTCCCTTAAGGAAACGAGACAACGATTTGCCATTCCAGGCCTTCTCGACTTATACTCATAACTATAGTAGCTTATGAGTCATAAACGAGGCATAACCATCTTATTACATGTTTTAAATCTATCTACTGTGTTCTTTAGTTTTCACTGACTTACTTAACTAATTGTAAGTTACCCTGACACCTCTTTGTGTGTCGGCCCTTACAACTAGCCACTCCCCTAAATATAACAAGGTTTCTAAGTTATCATGACTAGGGTTCACCAAATGCACAATTTACATCACACAATGATAATTAAATAATGACAATGCCAAACACCATGTTTAACTTTTGCACAAACCCAAATCGATAAATTATACTTTGAAAACAGAATACCCTCATTTATCCCAATTTTACTCTGGAAGACTTGAACGGTTATAACTTTCCCCATTCTGACCCATTACAAGAAAAATTAAACAAATTTAAAACAATATAATTCTATCAAATGGATATGCTAAATCCATGTGTCAAAAATTTGAAATAATAGATCAATCATACAACACTATTATAATCAAATGATTTTTGTTTTCTTAAAATAAATAAACTTTCCTTTAAATCACAATTTAACATATTCTTTAATTTTTTAAATCTTAATCTACATATACATTATAAACATATTATCTTCCTTATTTAATAAATATAAATACATACTTAAGTCAAGATGTCCATACATATATACAAGTATATATATATATATATACATATATATATATTACTAGTAATAAAAGACCAATAAATAACCATTTTCGAATTTCTTTTTTATCAATACTAAACTCTTAAAGGAATTAATAAACTTAATTCATATCACATAAAAATGAAATACACGAATTTCATTGAAGAATTTTATATGTTTAATGCAGGGGAAACCCTACACAGGGCCGACGGCGTTCATGGCCGCTCCCCATTGGGGCTCGGTTGTGCAGGCCGCGCCGGCACTGCCGGTGAGGGCAGTGCCGAGCGCTGCCCTCACAGCCGACTCCTTTTGGGGCCGGCCGTGGGGGTAGCTCCCCACTGCGTCGGCCATAAAATTTTCAAAGAAAAATTCCGCATTAGATTTTTTTTGTAAAACAAATAAACACTGCGGCTAAATTTCGTCTGCCATATGGGGTTTCAAACTGGAAAATTTTCACAATAAAGAAAATACCAGAGTATGTATATAGATTCTCTATCATATATATATATATGCATAATATATATATATATAACCTATATATATATTATGTATAACTATATATATATATATATAACAAAAAATGAAAATCATAGTAACAGAATATAGGAAAAAAGAAAATATTTTTCTTTCTGTATAAAATTGATTCCAAGACATTATATACAGAAAATAATAACAGTACATTTCTTTTCAGCATGATTTTTCCAAAATTTTATTTTCTCAAAATATCTAGAAACAAATAAATTTCTATATAAATAGAACATTTAACTGTTTTCTTTAAATTTTTCTTCAATATTTTTCCAGATTCTTGAATTCTTGAATCTCAAATAACATAACAAAGAATTTTTCTTCTTTTTTTTTTAAAACAAAAGAATTCAATGTAAAACAAGAAGAATACCTAGTATCCAGTATTGGAAGATCAGTCTGTAGAAGTATAACCTCTGTCTGTTGAAAATCCCAAAAGCTTTTCCATGAAGATCCCGAGATCCACAAGATTTCCAAACCACAAATCTCCCAAACAAAATAACTTCCACAAGAAAATAACAACCCCAAAATTTACAGAGAGATAACAACTTCTAAGAACTGAGAATTTTTTTAACAGAGAATGTATTTTTTTCTAGTGCCCAGAAAAATTTCCCCGAGGCAATAGAATAACCCCGTGCAATTTCCCGAGATCCTCAATATCCTCCGTGAAAATTTTTCAACAACCTTTGCCATTATGGCACTCATACACTTGTCGAGAAGTTGTTGAGAAAATATCTTCTCCACTTCTCAGCAAGTTTTGCCATTTCAATAATTTACATGCAAATTTAATTAATTTATTAAATTTAAATTTTAAAACTCAAATTTTTAAATCACATGCAATTATTTAAATTATATTTTATTTTCCAATTCACATGCAACTTATTTAATTTTTATTTTCTAATCTATTTAAACACAATATTATTTATGCACTTAATAATTTAATTTAATTAATTTATTTATTTAATTAAATAGTTAAATCCTTTTAAAGATCAACTATTTAACTAATTAAACTAACTAATATATTAAATAATTAAGTAAATAAATTTCAATTATATTTAAATATTAATTTTATAACAATAAATAAAACACAATAATTAACATTAAAAATAACCAACATTTACCTTTTCAAAACGATTTAACCAACAGAACCCATTACAAAACAACCTATGACTCAAAACTGAAAACTGACATTGCACTAATACTAAGGTTAAAGATTGGACTAGGATAAACCTAACTACTATCTCCCATTCAACAATTCCGTTGAGTCTTGACATGCTCAGACCTGATTACACAGGTGGAGTCGGTGTCATGTACCTGCAAATCCTGCAACCAAGCAAACAATGTACATGCATGTATATATATATAAAGCATTAAAACAAACACACCGTGCGGAGAAAATCACAGATATCGCAGGGCACTCGCAAGCGAGTGATGCGATTCTGTTCTCCACACCAATACACTCACGGAAAACTGACTCAATACATGTTGTCAGTCCATCATAAACATGTGCATATCCATAAACAACTGAAAATAACCATCTACACTAAATCATATCAAGTCTGAAATCAATAAACATCACACAGAGTATCATCATGTCATACAATTATCCATCATCGCTCAAAATCAGCGATCCAAGTATCCAACAAAACAACAAAGTCTAACAGTATAAGAAAGTATCAACGGAAAGCATAAGCATAAACGGAGGGGTACTACAAAATATGGTAGATCATGAGGATAACTAATTTGTTCAAGTTAAAACACATAAGTGTATATGTGTAAATTACTAAAACAATAATAGTCCATAAAATACTAAAATTAATAAAGTCCATGAAAATACTGAAATATTGAAATACTAAAATACTGAAACATGTACATATAGAGTCCATGAAATACTGAAATATGAAAACATGTATAAAGAGTAAATGTAATGTACTGAAACATATATAGAATTTGTGGAACATAATAAAACATGAAATGTACTAAAACATATATATATCTAACTCCTATTGTCCCTATAATCAAGAGACCTCTTCACTCCACACGAACTAGGATTATCTGAATTAGTGTGTACAGAGAATGAAACTTGAAATCATATTTTTTTTTTTTTTAAATTATTTAATTCATTTAATTTATAAAATTATAAAAAATTACCATATGAGGCTGCTCATCTCTCATGACGACTTGCTTTGCATGCTTTGCTACAAGATCTATCTCATGCTATAGAAGATTTTTTTTTAACACATGAACATATATTCAATTGAAATTTACTTTAAGTCATTCCCAATGTATAGAATAATTGTCTTTAAATATAATCGAAAATTTAAATTACAGTATGAGGCTACTCATCTCCTTTGTCGTCCTACTCTACATGTGTTGTTATAGGTGGTATGACATCATCAAGATGAAAAGTGTCTCTAAAAAGGACCTACAAGGTCAAATAGAGCACATGTATATAAATTTGGTTAAACTGTACCCAAATTTTGTTTTAATCTATTTAAAAGACCTACAAATTATGCACACATAGGAATAAATTTAAATAGCCTAAAATGCAGCTAACTCCTTAAGTTGGATTGGATCAATCGGGTGTGCAATACCCATCCTCATAGTCGTGTTAACCTACATAGACATATATTTTTAATATAAGTACATGCACATTTGATATAGTGATTTCAAAATATAAAATTTTAATTATAGTTTTTTAAATTAGTATACATACAATTGGCTCATGTAGGATGCTCGACAATGGAGGAGCACTCGACACACCCTTTGGTGGATATGGTGTCGAAGTTGGGTGACTTCCCTAAACCATAATACATATTTAACACATGTTCAAGACTAAATTACAAATTAAATCAAGTTAAAATTATTTAATATATATTTTAAAATTAATCAAAATACCCCAAATGGGTAGCCAAATTGCATAGGTGTCGACACAAAACAAAATCAATCAAAAGATGTTGATGTCCCTATGTCCATCATATACTCCAAAAAATTTGATTTTTTTTGATAAGAGGATAAAACGGATTTTGAATGGACCTGAAACCATTTACAATAGGTTTTGAAAGGACCTGAAACCTTCAAGTTTTGAGGGGACCCAAAACCCACACCAAGAAGAAAAATTTGTCTGAAAGATAGATACAAAACATCCAACAACAACATAGGGAAACAACAAGCCAACACCCAGCCAAAAGCCAGTGGGCTACCCAAACAAGAACCAAGATTTTACAAGAATCTTGCACTCATTGGTTTTGATGGGTCCAACAACCCACTACAACCCATTGGTTTTGACGGGACCTTAAAACCAAAACTATGGATTTTGAAGGGATCCACAACCCTGTACATCTAGGTTTAGACATGGACCTTGAACCCAAGAATATAACTTGCATAGCATAGATCTAGAACAAAGCTCCAACAATAGTAGTTTCAGAGCCTAGTAAACCACCCTTTCCACCTCTATAGGAAAGGTAACCACAAGTGCACAAGGCAACAACAGTGGCCTTCAAAGACCATATATTCTCTCCACCTCTATAGGAGAGAAACCCAAGCTCAACCATACCGTCATGACTGCAACACCCCTTATCCTTGAGAGTGAACACCATAAAGATCAAATTTCTTTCCAAGATTTGCACCTCTATAGAAGATAAAGAAAAGAATACAACATGTAGGCCAACATCAACTCCCTTGTAGCCACAAAATAGGGCATTATCAACCCCCCAACAAATATTCCAGGTGTAACCAAACGCATCCCACTCCACCTCTATAGGAGAGAGGTCACAACCAGCCACATCCATCTCCCCCTCAATAGAAGATAGGACCGCCTCCATAGGAAAGGCCAGAATAACCCAAAGATGCACAATAGGAAACACAAAGAGCAGTGTCGTGGAATGGAGAAGGTGAAGGGAAACAAAACCCTCACCAAAATGAAAAACAAAGGTCAAAAGATGTAAGCATAGGAAATCAGACCCAAAAAAAGGGAAGATAAAAAAAAATGAGATTCAAGAGGAATCCCAAGCAAAAGAACCTCTCCTAGAAAATCAAAAAACATTTCAGGGTATAGGGAGAGAAGAAAAATAGTGAGACAACTATTTTTCTACCAAAAGGAAACAAAAGAAGATGAGACAATAACTAAATCCCTTAGATAAACCAATGATGAGCTCTCCCAGTTAGGGTAGAAACAACTTCCAAACATCCCTGTAGAGGTAAAGCTCACAACAAAATCCCCTAATAGGAAAATGGAACCAAAGAGGAATAGGGGCCAAAGAGAGAGAACATAACAAACCCTCACAACTTCAAAACCCTCCAGCAGACATCTGGGCACCACCAATGCCCACAAGTTAGGAGAAGGTAGGGAATGAAAAATACCAATCGTAAGACGAGCTCCACCAAAGCCCGTAGGAAAAAAAGTGGCATACCATGGACGCCTCCATCCAACAATCCCAGCCACCGCCAACGGAGCAGAGCCATATCTTGCTAACTCTTCCATAGCCAACGACTCCAAACCAGCCCAAAGTAGAGCCTTGAAGCCATCACCATTCTCCAAATCACCCTCATCCTCATCCGATTCCTCCTCTCCAGCAGCGGATTTTAAAATCCTTGTGTACGCTCGTTCTCTCACTCTCACGCATTCTCCCACTCTCGCCATTCATTTGATTGTTAAAATATTATAATTTTTTGGATATATATTTATTAAAACCATGTTCTTAAAATTAGTATAAATTTAACATACATACATATATATACCCATCTCAAATGATTTTTAGGGTGATCATAAACACATAGAAAATCAAGAAATGAACAGATATCATTAGATGCTCTGCATGCAACTGAAGTGGATGTAGCCTAATTAGCTTCATGCAATTTATTACAACTTGTATACAAATGAGTTGTCGATGCAGGTGGAGTGGTACTAGGACTAGCTCCACCATCAACTCCTCCACAGTCTCTCCCACTAACCCCAACTACTATATCAAAATTCTGCTCATTGAGGTTAGTTGACAAAACACTGAAAGCTCCTAGTACGAATACCACCGCACGATGCTAGATGAGTGTAGGAATGATAGAAAAATGAGGGTATACAAGAGGTTGAGTAGGCATGGGTCATTGGGGATCAACCTATTCCCCTAAAATTTGTTGTGGCATGCCACCATCAACACCCTAGAATGATTTGAAATCAAAATAATTGTGTTTCCTACCCAACATAAACTCTACATATAATTTTTTCAAAAAATAGAGAGGAACCTCACAATTAGCATGTGGTATTTGATCAAATACCATCCTTCACTAATCCCAAAAATTGGTGGTCATCTGTGGATGTATACACCACCTAATTGATATTTTTTTGTTTGTGAGAATCGGTTGATTATTGATGGGGTTGATAAATTATGAAGCTAAATGATCTTTTGTGTTAAGGTCAAGGATCTCCCTATAGGAGAGACCATTAGAATGAATTTTCACCTCTCCTCTCTCCATATTCGATAACTGTATAAGTCCACATCAATGGACCTGACAACATTACAACATTTTGCATCGAAGATGTAAAATGCATCAGGTGGGGTGGAAAGAATGCTTCATTTTGAATTGCATTAATTTTTTCTTCTATTGATCTAATGTTGTCATTGATCCACTCTTGTAAGTGAGCCTCATTGAATCTTGGGGTTGGAGGTGGGGGCTTTTGAGGTGGAGGGGGTGGAGGTGGGGGATTGAGAAAATCCTCAATATCAAAGTTATCCATGAGATAATTTAGTGAACCTACATATATATAAATATACAAACAAGTATAAAATTAACTTTCAAGAATCTATATATGCTGAAGTTGTGGCAGCCTATCATGGTTTAAAATTGGCAAGGGACAAGGGGGTTTCCAAGATTTGGTTGGAAGGGAATTTTTTGAATATTATAAACTTCCTTAGGAAGCTCTCTCCTCCTTCTTGGTCCATAGACATACTTATCTTTGATACTATTGCTTTGTTAAATAATTTTGAAGAAGTTTATATTTCCCATGCTTTTGGTGAGGCTAATGGTGTTGCAGACTTCTTGGCCAACTATGGTGTGTCTTCGGCTAGGTCATGGAAGATTTATGAAAACCTACCGGTGGGGCTAATTTCTTTGCTTAACAATGACAGTCACTAATTATTTACAGTAGGGGCTGAATTTTTTGCTAAACATAAGGAGTGGATGTTTAATGATTAGCTTCTAATGTCGATTAGATATTTGATGGTTGTAGCCCTTATTGGAAATTGTGGAGGATATGGTGTGTTCCTAGGAGGGATTTGGTCATTATTTTTAGTTGTACCTTGAGAGTTAGGATCACATGCTTTCTAGGTGTAGTTTTCTCCTTGGCGTTCTTGTTTACCCGCATTTGTGTTTTTTTGGGTTTCATTTTGGCGATTTGCTCGATGTTGTTGAAGATGGGAGGTGATAGATGTAGAATGGAGCCCTTGTCATGTGTGGAGACTAAAGCCAATGGAGATGTGTAGAAGATTTTGTAGAAAGGTGGGGTCACTCCTTTCATGGGTTTGAGCCCAAGGCATAGGATTTTGTGGAAGCCTTGCATGGTCAAGTGCTTAGTTTGTTTGACATTGGCATCATTGTAAATGAGGAGTTTATTGTAGAAGTTTCCAGGTTGTCGACTCAGGGGAGGAAATTATTTAGAGAAAAATCCATGCCTGGGATGGTGAGAATGAATTTTCTAGGGGATAAAGAGAAAGATAAAATGGTTAGAATCCATTGTGGTGGCTTTGATTGCACCAAAATCAAGTCAATTTGGGGAGATGTGGCTATGGCTCTTATGTGGTATTTTTCACTGGAAGGGTGGTATACGGCTCTTTATGGGCACCATTGTGTGATGGTAAACATTTCCGCCATAGTAAGTTAATATCTTTCTCATTTTATCTTCTTTCATCTTTGGAGAATGGGATTATGGATTATAGAATGAATCCCAACAATCCCTTTTTGTATGAGCGATTGATGCTGTTAATTATGGAGCATATCAAAGCTAGATATGTTATTGCTTCCCTAGTTCCTAGTAAGGTTGAAAAACCTAAGAAGAAGGCTAAGCTAAAGAGGAAATGTTAGTCAAAGGAGGAGGAAGATGATGGTGGGACAAAGTCTGAAGATGAGTCTATGGCTTGGTCTGATGGCTACCAAACAAATTTGGATTATGAAAACCCTCCTGCTGGGGTTGCGAAAATCTCTGGGAAAAAATATAAGCCATCATCCTCATGGGATAAGTGAAAAATTCAAGGTGAAAGTGAAGAAGTGAAGGTCAAGGGAAAAGGAAGTTGTAGAAAGGTTCCTAAATAGGGGCTGAAGAAAGCAAAATTTTCCCATGATGGAGTGGATAATGTCCAAGAGGGTGTCGAGATTACTAAAGCTTTTAAGGTGGTGAGAAATGTTATTGATGAAAAAACTATGGACTATGGTGGGATAAGAGGGTTCCAACTAATGGGGAAGTGAATTTTCAAAATTTCATTGACTTGGATGCGCCCCTGGTTGTGTCATTTTCTGAAGGAAAAGGTAAAGATAAGTTTGTTTTGTTTGCTGGTTTTTAGGAGGAGGATTCTTTTATGAGTTCTCATTAGGGGAGGGGTTTGTATTGGGGTGCAATGGATTTCACTCAAGTGTTGGGATTGGTGAAGGAAGGGGAAAATTTCTTCTTTTACATGCTCATGTGGCTCATTCAAGAGGTCTAGGATGTTCATGGGAAGTATGATACAGTTAGTCATTGTAACATCTCTACTTTGAGAAGCTTTAGGGAGCAAGATTCCATATTCAGTATGGTTAGTTCATTGAACTCTAATGGTGGAAGCTATGGCTAATCTGAAAAAAGACCATGACCCAAGGCTATCTACTTTGGAAAGGAATACCTTACAAATTTGTAAAGATCTTATTTCCTTAATTCATCATAGCAAGGATTCACTTGAGACCGTGGTTGAGGGATTGGTATTGCTGAATAAGAAAGAAAAAGAATGGACTGGTAATGTAACAACCTGTTTAGTTAATCTCAAATTCCTACAATGTTTTCTTTCCTTTTGAAAATGAATAAATAAATAACACATGAAAAATATAAAAGTATCATTATGAATAAAAGACACAATACTGCAACATCAATAAAATTTAAATCCTACTTTGTGTATAAAATTCAATTAAAGTATATAAATAAGAAAAATCCTATTCACTGCCCAACATTTTGGCACCATGAAGCATGTGGGCTCTAGCCAAACCCATAGGCAAGTAAGGAACCATCATTAATTTAGTTTATTATTGATAAAAAAACAACCTAAAGGCTGAAAATAGTGGCTATTCAACCCTATCTAGGACTAAGTTTCACAGAAAGTTCCTCAATGGTTGACACCCTCTTAGGTGTAACCTTAAATCATTATTCATAAGCTTGATATTATGTGATAAGGTTTGCTTTTATATTTAACATTATAAGGGATCCATCAAAAAGTAAAACATTAATTGTAAGATCCAAAGTAATAATGATTTGAGAAACCTTCTAAGGATCATTGAATTGGACTCCATTTTTTGATCACCAAGTTCCCATAAAGTGGGGTGAGAGCATATGATGAGAGTCTATGCGCAATGATAGATTATAGTAACTTAACAAGAGAAAGAGTCAAAGTTTGTAAGTTAAATCAATTCACAATGAGGAATGTATTCCTATGCTAGCTTAAATATTATAATAACATGGCGAAGTGGATGTGAATATAATGAAAATCCCTATATAAAACATTTAATACATCATGGTTGAAAATCATATAATCATGCATTATTCTATTAACAAATAAATTGATCGAATATAAATATAACTTATACCTTTTTCAAGTCCTTCACACTAAATCTATTAGAGATTGTTAAATTTTTTAATGAAGATTAATAATATATTTAGCCGATAAGCTATTTGTGTGAACTTTGCTCAGACTTTTCATTAGCCTTCCTAGTTTTACGCTTTCCCAGTGACTGAGAAAAGGTGGTGGGTTGTTTTCTCATCCTGGTGAACTTTGGTTAGAATTTTTGTCAGCCTTCCCAGTTTTTGGGGTCTCCGACACTGTAAAAAAGGTGGTGGATTGTTTTTTGATTTTTTAAATTAAAATGTTTGGCACGAGGATAGAGGAGGCCAATGAAATGGCATCAACATTAATTTTTGTATGGTTTCCGTGTAGTGGTAATGGTGCAAGTAACATTTGTCTTTAAAGTCCTAAAAAAATGAAGCGAATGTCTATGAAAATTTCAATAACACATTTATTAGGTGTCATTCTTTGGGTTTATCTTGTTGTTCAAGATAGCTGTGAGTGAGGAGGGCAAGCTTTTATGAAGGTGCAAGTGCGTTCATGGGCTGTGGAATTTATGTGAAGGTGGGTGGAGGTTATTTTGAGTTTTCTGCATGTGTTGATGGTTGTGTGGGTTGTGATAATTGTGTGCTCATTTTTTGTAGGTGGTGGAGAAAGAATGGATGGTAGAGAAAGCAAGCGGGAAGAGGTGTATTTGAAGGAAGCGAGAAGAGGTGCATATTGAAAAAACCATTTGTCGAGTATTTCCAAAAAAAAATATGTTATTTTCCAAAGGGGATTGTTGATTGTTGCTCTGTAGCTTAGTCTAAATTGTTTGGTTTATGGTTTCTGTGTAGCCGCCATGGGTGGAAGGAAATATTGTTTTTTTTTTTGCGTTTCTTGTGTTTTTTGTGGAATTTTTCATCTAGGTTACTCTTCAAACCAATATTGTTTCATTGTGTTGATTAATGTTGAAAAGACTGTATGGTTTTGTGGGTTTCAGCATGTGGGTGACTGTTGGCTATATTGTTTCATTTATAGCTTTCTTTTTTGAGTGAATGGTTGTAAAATAGTTAATCTGGCGTGTTTTTGGCAAATTTTTCCATCTAGGTTGCTATTTAAACCAATATTGATTCATGTGTGGTTAACATTTTGTGGTGAAGGTTTTGAATTGGTTTGTTACTGTGAGCTTTTTGTGTTTTGTGCATTTTTCATGTGGGTCACTGTTGAAAGGCGTGTTTTTGTGGTGATGGTTGCAACACATTAAGATAGTTAATGTTATATAGGTTGTGTTGTTTTAGGGTACATTGTTACCTTTTTGAAAAGGGTTTGTTGAGAAAAGACTATATAGTTTGTTCACAATGGTTTGGCTTTTGTGGGGATGTTTTTGTATGGGTTTGTCATTGTGATTTTTAGTGTTTTGTGGGTTTGGCCATCTGGGTGACTATTGATAATAATATTTTTTTATTTATGGCATTCATTTTGTGGTGATGGTTGCAATGCAATAAAATAGTTAATGTTATGTGGTTCATGTTGTTTTGCATAGGGAATTGTTCACTTTTGTTGTCTACCTTACCCTATATTGTTTCATTTATTGCTTCCATTTAGCATGGTTGGGGAAAGGGTGGCAGATTGTTTTTTGATTTTTATATGAAAAGCGTTTGGCGCACCGATAGACAAGGTGAGTGAAATGATATCATTCATAAATATATATGTATAACAATGAGACAGGAAAGTAAAAATATAATTATTTCTTGACAAAACATTATAAAAAATTGAAAGGATATAGCCTTCTTAGGATTTCCTTCTCGAATAATAATATATACTCCTTTCTGAATAGAACCTTATCTATATATATCTACATATGTGTATATGTATATATATATCTATATATGTGTATATGTGAATATATATCTATATATGTATATATATACATCAGAAATTTATATATCTATATATGTGTGTGTGTGTGTGTATATATAACAGTGAGACACAAAAGTAAAAATATATTTATTTCTCAAGAAAAGGTTTTCAAAAATACCCGATGTTACCAAACATAGAATGTACATCATTAACTATTTTATTTTATTGCAACCACAACCAGAAAATGGAAGCCATAAATTAAACATCATTGGTTTCAATGACAAGATAGATGGAGAAACCCACAATATATATATATATATATATATACATACTAACTTGATAAATATATATATCTATATATGTGGATATGTATATATATATACACATATATATATATATATACATATATATATATATACATATATATATATATATACATTTATATATATACATGTATATATATACATACATATATATATATATATACATACATACTAACTTGATAAATATATATATCTATATATGTGTGGCTGACTTGTTTCTCCAAGCCTCCAAACATAGCCAAAAAATGGAAACCATAAATAGAAATCCACAAAAAATCAAAACATCAAATCCATGCAAAGCCATACACACAAAACGTGAACCATAAATGAGACAAGATTTCATTTTTAGCAACTATATTGTATTTTCTTAACAACAAATTAATCTATATATATATATATACATGAGAAATATATATCTATATATGTGTATATGTATATATATGTATAATAGTGAGACATGAAAGTAAAAATATACTTATTTCTCAAGAAAACATTTTCAAAAATACCTGATGTAACCAAACATAGAGTGTACAACATTATCTATTTTATTCTATTGCAACCGTAACCAAAAAATGGAAGCCATAAATTAAACATCATTGGTTTCAACAGCGAGACAAATGGAGAAACCCACTATATATATGTATATGTATATACATACATACTAGCTTGATAAATATATATATCTATATATGTGTATATATATGTATATATATATACATAAATACATACATAATCACTTGATAAATATATATATCTATATATGTGTATATATATATATACATACATACTAACTTGAGAAATATATATATCTATATATATATATTGTTGTATGGTTTCCGTGTAGTGGTGATGTGTAATAACCCTCCTAGTTGCTAGTTGGACTCAGTAGTTTCTATGCTTTGATTTGATACATTGATACTATGATGGCACTATTATTGTTTGATTTGGTTAGTTAGACATTTGATGATGCTGTTATTCCATTAGTGGACATGATTATTTCATATGATATTATGGTTGGTGATATTAGTTGATTTTCAGAATTATATTATGATGCAGTGATTTTATAAATTATGTTATGAGATGAATTGTTAGTTTAGAAATGTTATTTTATTAGTTATATTATAATTGTTAGGATAGATGTGATGAAGGACAGTGTAGCATCACTCGTTTACGAGTGCTCTGTTACGCTGCGATTCCTTCTCACAATGCAATACTTTGATTATATATATATGTATACACATGTACACGACTTCGTTTGTATGCAGGTATTGCAGGTACAAGTCTTGATTCCACCTGCTTCGGTAGGACATGGTGAGCACCAATAGCCCAATGGTTAAATGTTGAAACAGAGGTGATGATGAAGTCATCCTATCCCATGATGTCAGACTCTCTTGTTTGATTGGTATTGGATGTTTTTGTAGTTGTCATTATTGTGGTTGTGGTTGTGTTATGTCGTATTTTATTAATGTTGGTATTTTATAAGTTGTGATTTATTTTATTTAAATGATGGAAATGATTGTTTATTTTAATGTTAGATTAAATTGTATTTAAATTTTTAAATGTTTTATTTATTTTTAAAAGTCACGAGTTTATTAAATGATAATTAAAATATTAAATTGTGTTTTATTATTTTAATTAATTATCTTGTTGAAGATAATTGTTAAAATAAATTATTTAAATTAATTAGATAATGTGCTTTGCAAGTAAAGTTGTAAAAATGGAAATTAAAACAAAAAGTATTGAAAATAGAAAAATAAATAAATAAAAGAATGAAAAAGTTGTGAGAACGAATGAGAACTCAGATCTGACTGAAAAGCTTGCTTTTAAAAATATAATTTCTTTTATTTATAATTTTTGAGAGCCTTTGGAAAGAAATTGGTAATATCTTTTATTTAATTAAAATTTTTGTGAGTTTTCTCACACAGAGGATTATTGAGATAGAAGTTGCACAAGTTAATTGTTCTGTAGTTTTGGGGAAAAAAAGTTTCTTTCATTTTCTTGCATTAAGTTGGGGAGATTTTCTGAATAAAGAATTGGATTTGAATTCGGGCACGAAATTCTAGAGAGACGGATTCAAGCAGAAACTAGAAGCTCATCGTAGAGGCCATCGAGATCAAACAAGCGTCATCAGATTCTCAAATAAGCGCAAGACTCTAGGTTTTTCTATCTATTTCTCTGGTTCTCTAATTTAAAGAAAACAGGAAAATAATTAGATTATTTGGTGAAAGAAAAATGAAACCTTAGAAAAGAGAAATTTATTGAATAATGAAAATTACTGAAGGAATTAAAAAGATTGTCTATGCAAATTACACTATGGATATTCTTTCAATTTAGCTGTGTGAAAGTAATGTTGAGCTGTGAAAATAGACTATATGTCTTTAAATTGAATTTGTTTTGTTTTGTAACATAGTTTTCTTTCAGATCAACTTATTTTGGGGATTAAGAAGAATATCTTTTATATAAATATATAATATATTTTTATTTGGTCCCTCTGTCTTCTTGTAACACCCCGTCGCGCAAACCCCAAAGGACAACTAACTACACACCAATTTTTTTTTAAAACATAAAGTAAAAGTACAATGTTATCATTTGCAACTATCATAATTACAAATACATCCTAAACTCCTAAATCCCTTGGGGTACACGAAGAGACATTACGTTAACTATCCATTAACAAACTTAACTAATCCAACATTCATTCCACGAATATGAGCTCTCATATAAAAGTGATAAACGCTAAGCATAAAAATAAGAATGAACCACATATGCTAAACAAGATTACATAACCAATAAAACTTGGAAACAATGAGAACTAATTTACTCAACATATCAACATCAAAAATATATAATTACATCAGTGAATAATGTTTTGAATTACAAAGTGTTTTATAACAATACATCATGTTACAAACTAAATACCAATAACCATTTATCCAAGTTTCAAGATACATTATCCCAACACATGGGAAAGATACAATACAATTACAAGACATGAATAAAGTATAAATGTATACATCTGATGGAACATAAATCTAGTACAAACTATCACCACAATCTCTGCACTGAAGGTATGACTGCAGAATGGGAAACCCAACGGGGTGCGAAGCACGTTCCAACCGACCACCCCCGTGCTAGGAGTAGTTAAGAAAGGATTCCCGACCAAGACGTCAAAATAACACACATATGACTCAACACCTAACATGGAAAATAATTCATACACAAAAAAAAAGTGACAACAAAAGTCTACTAACATAACATGACAAAAAATGACTCCAAGTCAAAACAATAAATTACTTCAAGAGGATTCTAGTTAAAACGACAAGGGGAAGGCTAGAGGAGAGTGTCATCACATGGCCTTCATGGATTATCCTGACATCCTATCACAAGGTGCCGCCTCCATCTATGGTTATCCTGACTGCCTATTTCAAGGTACTGCCCCATAGGGTGACTCATGCGGAATCGTGCATTACTCGTGGAAATGAGATCATGATTATGCCAACCACGACCTTCTCAACCACCTTTAGTCTTTGGTAGCCCTAACAGGTGAACGAGGTATCTATCATTATCTTTTAGTGTTTAACTACCCATCCCCTAATAAATTATTTAGGTTTTCACTTTTTACACTAACTCTACTGTGGCTTATCCTGATAGCCCCTTTGTGCGCCGACGCCCACATAGAGCCACTCTCCCTAGAATTCCATAACATACCACAAAACATAAGGGATTGAACTCTCAAGTTCAAAAAACACAGGATAGAGATTTTGCGAGGTAAAAACTATCTTGCCACACTCTTATAACACGGTAACTTAACAAAAGAATGAAACTCAAAGTAATCACAAGATTACATCCACAAGGAAAGTAGAACTAAAAACCCTAATTAAATACACCAAATTTCATAACCTTTGGAAGTTCAACAACAACCTTATAACCCATAATTAAGTTAACCAAATAAATAAACACTCAAGTTAACTCAACACAAAAGTCTCAATAACAAACTCCATAAAATAAACCTACTGTTTATTCATAATCAAGAAATTGATTTATAATATAATTCCATAAATCATACAATCATCATCGCACACAAGAATTTCGTTTACAAAATCAAATCATTAATTTTTCCTCAATTAACTCCACTAACGAAAGATAATTAAATAAATTTAATAAATCATTCTTTACAAATATCACTAAAAGAAAATATACAATCATATAAACATAATCATCAAAAATATAATACTCCTCAATTAAAACATATATGAATTTGTATATATATATATATTCATCACTTATAAATATATACACATATATTAATTAACATTAATTAATTTAATTAATTCTAAATTTTTGAATTATAAATTAAAATAAAATATATAATAAATATTCATATTTTATTTAACAAAAAGGAAAAATTAATAAAAACAAATTGAAATGTGCCCACTTGGGAGCTGCGTACCTTCCCATAGGGGAAGACGCAGCCCCCAAAGGACTGTGTACAACAGTCCTTTGACTGTTGTGCGCGACCCTTAATGGGTTGCGCAGGGGGGTACATCTGTAGCTGTCCCCTCCCATCAATATATGAATTCTTTTCTAAATTTTTAAATTTTTTTTTTTTTTTAATAAAATCTGGTACTTTTCAAATAAAAACATCATTATATATATATAAATTTCTGACGAATTCTAAGTACGGAATTTCGTTAGTTTTATATATATATATATATTTTTAAAAAAAAGAATTTAATTCTTTTTTTTCTGTACTAGCGGAATACAAATCTATTTTACAGATGACTGGAAAATTGTAAAATACAATTTATGCTCAGTATATATATATTTGTTTATAATTATATATTTTAATTTAAATTTCACAGCCAGAAGAATACAGAGGAACAACAATTCCACCAAAACAAAATGAAATAATTGGAATCTTAATTTATTTTTAAAGTGATAAAATACAGAGAAAATGAAACACTATAATTATCCACAGGCAATAAGAAGTTTTGCACAGTAGTTCTTCTAGTTTCCCTGTGTTTAATTCCATTTTTCCTTGCACAAAAATACTCTAAATTTCCTCTGTTCAACTGCGGGGTTTTTGACTAAAATCTACAGAGGTAACACAAGTTTTAATGGCAACAGCCGGGAACAAAGCCTCTATAGAAAAGAAACTTCTAACTTCTACAAAAGCACAGGCAAGCCTCATGCAAAACAAACAATCTTTCATAACAGGAAAGAACTTAAAGCAAAATAAAAACAAAAGGAAAGAACCTGTTTCCTGTAGGCTGTAGAAGTAAGAGTTGTACCAAACTTTGCCACGGAAACCTCCAGCCGCAAAGCTCTTTCCTCTAGAAGATTTCTCCTCCAACCAAAATCAAATTCCAAGAAAACCCTACAACCTTTTCCAAATTCTCTTCCCAATAATCAACAGAACAAAAAACCAAAAACTCATCACACAGCCAAAATTTTTCGTGAAGAGCTTTTGTTACCCATGCCTCTTTTTCTTCCAGGAATAATTTCCCCCAATAAAACTCATTAATTTCCCCACTACTTCCCGTACAACTCCAATAAAAGAAAATTTAATAATTTTTTTTTAAAATCAATTTTATTCATTTATTTATATTTTATTTTATTTATTTATATTTTTCTTTTATTAACATTATAACTTAATAAACTATTTAATTAACTCAAAAATGCAAAAGCAATAAGACTTTTAAAATATCAACAAAGTAAAATTTATTTTATTTAAACTATTCCTTTAATAGAGAATATAACTCAATTAACTAAACTACAATTAACTTAAAACTCCATCAATTAAATATATAATTGATCACACATACCCAACATTAATTAAATCACACTTAATTAAAAATTGATTAAAAATTTATTAAATCCCAAACTAAAATGTTAATCAACACGAACACATTTACAAACAAGGACAAATAGAAACAAAGGCAACAATGGACTCACAAAAGATGAACTTGGGACGGGAATTCTTTCCTAACCACTCCTTTTTTCAACATCAATCCCATTGAGTTTATTTTGTTGCTCGCCCTGTCCTGCCGAAGCAGGTGGAATCGAGACTCTGTACCTGCAATCCCTGCAAACAACAAGGTCGTGTACATGTCCATATATATATAAATAATTAAAACATTACATTGTGAGAAGAATTTGCAGCGTAGCAGGGCACTCGTAAACGAGTGGTGCTACACTGTCTTCTCACCAAAACTATACTAGCAATTATGATATCAATAATGAAATAACATTTCTAACTAATTAATCACATTGTAAAATAAATTACAAAATCACTGCATCAAACTATATTATTGAATCAAATTAAACATCACAATCCAATGTAAACTTAATGTCATAAATTGAAATAACATAATCCTCAATCAATCTAACTATGCATCCACACACCACATAAGAGTAACAATAGTAGCAAAAGTATCAGCCACATGGGGGTATTACACTTCTGTACCTAAAACTGGTTATTACTTCATTTAGAAATATATATATTTAAATTATATATATACACAAATTTTATGTGTATATATATATTTGTTTGCATTAAATTTTATTTGAAAGACTAAATGTAAAAATTGTTTATGGGCCGAATCGACCGTTAGAGTCTGTGCCTGCATATGAACGGAAGTTGTCATATATAAAAAAATTTTACATATAAAAATAAATTTGGGGATTCGTGAGAGGGATGGCTGTAGCCGTACCCCCCTCCTTGCACCCCCTTGCCGTGCCAGTACTGCGCGTAGCAGTCTTACAGACTGCTGAGCATAACAGTATTAATGATTGCTGCGTGCAACAGTCAGTAAGACTACTGCGGGCAGTCCCATAGGCCGTCGACCTTTCCTTTGATGGTAAGTTTATATATATATATATATATATATATATATGGTGTTTGTTTATATTTTTATTTATTTTAAATTGGTTTTATTTAAAAATGTAATTACAATTATTTTTATTTAAAATGTTAATTAAGGATTATATATATATATTTATATATAGAGGGCATTATTTATTATGTTGGATAAATATTTTTTTTTAAACAGAAAATTAGCCCTATCCCGTAATGAATATGGATTATATTGAGATGGTGGTATTTCGTTATAATTGTGGATTGGAATCTTATATTGGTTTTGTAATGATCTGTCTTTTGGTGAAATTAATTTAATTATTTATTTGGGAATAGATTTAATTTAATTTGGTGCAGTCTTGCAAAATTGTATTTCAGCTTTCATTTCCGTTATGGTTGTCATTTAGTATTGTCCATGTGGGAACCATGTTGTCTTGCAACCCTTGCTCCAGATGCATGTTTAATGTTGTATGTTATCCTCATCTTGGTTATGCTTTTGGAGTTGAAAACTTAATGGTTTATGCTTGGAAGGGTTGAACGGTTTGATAAGACTTTTGGTTGAGTTATTGCGAGAGGGTTAATGCCTCGCATGTTTTTGTTGTGGTATTATGCTTTTTATGTTATAGTTCAACCCTTTCCTTATTTTGGTTTCTGTTAGGGGTCTTAGGGAGAGTGGCTCTTCATGGGGGCCGACGCCTCAGAAGGAGGAAGAGCTCAAGAGAACCCACGTAAGAGTAGTTAAACAAGTGATAACATAAATATAGAATTTAGAGGGATGGGCAGTAAAACACACAAGATAATAAACATTGGATTCCCCATCTATGCATTAGGGCTATCGTAGACTAATGATAGACTGAGAAGGTTGTGGTCGGCAAAGTCGTAATCTCGTCTTCATGAGAGGTTATCAACTCTGCATGAGCTACCCTATGGTGTCGGTGCCTCAAGGAGGAGGAAGGGCTAGGAGATCCATAGATGGGTGTCGATGCCTCAGTTGGAGGAAGGGCAGGGGATCCCATGAGAGCTATGCGATGACACTCTCCACTTGACACCCATTTGCCTTGTTGCTTATTGCCTCTGGAAATATATTTTGGAAGTTGTATGCTTAATATGTTTCAGATTCTTTTGAGAATGATTTATGAATGTTCTTTGGACTTGTTTAATTGTCATTTCTTTGATTAATTGTGGTGAGTTTCTTACCTTTATCTTATTTCTTGACTCGTGAATGTTGTGGTTTATGTCATTGTAACCTTGAGTTGTATTTGTATTCGTATTGTGTTGTTCATGGAGTCAGTTTGGCAATCATGGTCAAGTTAACTTCCTTGTCACCTCTGAGCACGGGGGGTGAGTTATTTATAATTCACATGGTTGGGTGGAACGTGCTCCTCACCCGTTGGGTTCCCCATCAACATCCTCTTCTCAACATATCTACAGTTGGAGTTGTACCAGTGTTCCCTTGTTATTCAGATGTTGGTGTAATTTGTATCATCCCACATATTTGGGAAATTCATTGTAATTCTTATATCAAAAGTTTGTAATGTAATATTATAACGATGATGTAATAGTTAGGATCATTTATAACTTTGTTAAGAGATTCATATGATTGTATTATGTGGTGTATTAATATTCTTACTCTTGGTTCATGGATGTACATTTATTCTTGGTTATTATAATATAAATGGATACGTGGTTTATCATTATCTTATACTTTCATTTAGATTTTTGCGATGTAATCTCGCGTGCCCCAAAGGACTAAGTGTAATAGTGTAATGTAATATGTTATGTAATTATGGTTTAATGTGTATTTTATTGTTATTTAATTTTTTTTTTTTTTTAAATTGTTACTGTGTGTGTTCTCTAGGGTTTGCATGATGAGCATTACAACTTGGTATCAGAGCCAAGGTTTGCAAACGTCGGGGTCTCTGGGTAGTTAGGTCCATTAGGCAACCTTGTGTTTGACTCTTGAGCTCATTTTGTACCTTTATCTTGTTGCACAGAATCATGCCTCGAGATAGAGGCCATGGCCAAGCAAGAGGCCGTGGTGCCGGTCGTAGAGAAAACTGGCGAAGTCCCTCATTTCCTAGTTCCCATGGTTCTGAGCATGAGGAACAACAAAGTCTTCACAGTATTCCATCAGGTGGCCAGAATCGGGCACAGCCTGGTTTAGACAGTCAGTTACATCATATACTTGGAGAGATCTTGACCGATTGGGACCTAGGCTAGATGAGGTGCACCAGGTGGAGAGAGAGAGAAAGGTCACCAAGGAAAAGGGATACAGATGTGGTTCAGGATGCAGTCATAGCAGGCCATATGAGAGATCTAATGAGGGCACACCCTCCAACTTTTGATGGGTCTGGAGGAGGTTTGGAAGCTGAAACTTGGCTAATTGACTTAGATTGTTGCTTCACCATGCACCCCTATGGTAGCAATACCAAAGCTCGGTGCATGATTATGCATCTACGAGGCTTTGCATCTACTTGGTGGCATCTTGAAGAACAAAAATTGCACCTTGATATCAGTATGGTCACTTGGGAGTTGTTTCTAGACAGGTTCAAAGCTTATTTCCTCTCAGACCATTGGAGGTAGTGCAGGGCTGACGAGTTTCACAATCTCAAGCAGTTATCTATGTCAGTGGAACAGTACGAGTGACACTTCTACAAGTTGAAGCAGTATGCAGGGATAAGCCACGATGAAGGCATGTTGGTACAACACTTTGTTCGGGGCCTTAATGCCCGCATCAGTGGTGGAGTGTGAGTCTTCGAGCTGAAGACAATGGAAATGACAGTTGAGAAGGCTCGCTTAGTGGAGGAGAATTTGGCCATGGCCTTGGGTGGCCACATTGGAGTGCAGATTGGCAGTGCATCTACTCTGAGTTTTAGCACTCACGGAGGTAAGTCTCAGGGAGCAGGATCTTCTAGAAATAGGTTTCAACCCTCGAAAGGGGGTCATTAGCAGCAGTAGCCTCAGCAGTAGCAGTCGAGATAGAAGAACTTCCAATCTCCATAGGGTGGCAATTCGTAGTTTCGTAAGGATCGGAACAGGATCAGGAACCAAGTTCGGTAGGAATATTTTGCATAGCCTGCACCTAGCTTCTAGTCAGCGCCGAGTCAAGGGAGTTTCCAACAGTCAAATGCTCCACCAGGGGGCAGAGGTTTTGGCAGGGGTACTAGGTGTTACTCTTGTGGACAGCAGGGGCACATTGCGAGATTGTGTCCTCAAAAGAACACTTCAGGTTTTAATCAGAGGCCAACTGGATCAGAGCTGATAGTAGGTGATGTAGGGAGATCTCATCATGTATTTGTTGCAATGGATAATCACCAGGAAGACCACCAGAGCACCATGATTGAGACTTCAGGTGTGTTACATGATTCTAGCATTTCTATAATTTTTGATTCCGGTGCATCTGATTCCTTTATATCTCCTTTAGTGGTTGAGTGATGTGGACTGGTGGCAACTAGTCAAGGCATGAAATGGTAAGTTGAGTTGGCTTCAGGGTCAAAGATCGTTGTAGAGAAGCTTGTGCAGGATTGTAGTTTGAGTATAGGGGCTTTGTCAACTAAAGTAAATCTCAGAATCCTACCACTCAGCTCATATGGTGTTGTCTTGGGCATGGATTGGTTGGGTGCACACCGTGCTATGATTGATTATCAATGTAAAGTGGTGTGGTGCTTAGATGATTCTGAAAAGGAGGTGGAGATCATGGGTGTTCAAAGACCCATTTCATTGCGAATGATCTCTACCATGCAGCTCAGAAGGTACTTCCGACAGGGTTGTTAGCTCTTTGTAGTATCTATGAGTGACTTGGAGTCAGAGGATAGTCGAGAGGTGTCGTTGGATCAGTATCCTCTCCTTAAGGAGTTTTCTGATGTGTTTCCAAAAGAGATACCTGGTATGCTGCCAAAGTGAGATATAGACTTTAGGATTGATCTGGTACTTGGAGCTGAGCCAATATCTCAAGCTTCGTATCAGATGACAACGCAGGAACTTTAGGAACTCCGTCTGTAGCTGGAAGAATTGTTGGCTAAGGGCTTTATCTGCCCAAGTGTTTCCCCTTGGGGAGCACCTATGATATTCGTAAAGAAGAAGGATGGTTCTCTTCGCTTGTGTATTGACTACAGACAATTGAACAAGGTTACAGTGAAGAACCGATATCCATTACCCCGAATTGATGATCTTTTCGATCAGATAAAAGGGGCAAAGGTGTTCTCTAAGATTGATCTCAAATCAGGATACCATCTGTTGAGGATTGCAGATACAAATATTCACAAAACAACATTTCTTACTCAATACAGATATTACAAGTTCACTATGATGCCGTTTGGTTTGACAAATGCACCTTTAGTCTTTATGAGCTTAATGAATGGAGTGTTCCGAACATACTTGGATAGATTCATCCTTGTGTTTCTCGATGACATTTTATTTATTCTAGGTCTATTGAGGAACATGAGGAACATCTAAAGCAGGTGTTACAGTGCTTAAGGGACAATCAGTTGTTTTCCAATTTGGTAAAGTGTGACTTTTATAAGACTGAAGTTCAGTATTTGGGCCATGTGATTTTAGGTGAAGGAATTTCAGTTGATCCTGCAAAGATTTAGGCCATTGTGGATTGACCTACACCCACAAATGTCTCAGAAATTCATAGCTTCATGGGACTTGCAGGATATTATAGGCGGTTCATCCAAGGCTTTTCTAGGATGGCTCATCCTATCACCTCTTTACAGAGGAAGGGAAAGAAGTTTCTATGGTCAGATCAATGTCAGTCAACTTTTCAAACTCTGAAGGACAAGCTGACTAGTGCTCCAATCTTAGCAGTACCGAATTTGACAGGTGATTTTGTTGTTTGTACTGATGCTTCTTTGGAAGGACGAGTGATTGCTTATGAATCATGAAAACTGAAGGATCATGAACTCAATTACCCCACTCATGATTTGGAGTTAGCCGCAGTTGTGCATGCCTTGGTAAGATGGCGACACTTTCTCCTAGGGCATCGGTTTGAGTTGCATACAGATCATCGTAGTCTGCAATACATCTTTACGCAGCCGAATCTGAATGCAAGGCAGAGGAGGTGGATGGAATTCTTGTACAAGTATGATTTTTAAGTAAAATATATTCAAGGCAAGGAGAATGTGGTGGTAGATGCATTGAGTAGACGCAAACATGAGATTTCTGCTATGGCTCTTGAGGTTGATTTGAAGAGTCAAATTTTTGCAGCTCTTTCTTCTGATGATTGGTATCAAGTAGTGAAGTCAGAGATTGAGTTAGGCAGAGCTTTGGAAGGTAAATTTGTAGGATACTCTTTAGATTTGGATGGTGTTTTGCGCTATGTAGGCCATATGTATGTACCTCCTACAGAGGGTCTTCGTACCCTTATTTTGACTGAAGCTCATAGGGCTCCTTATTCGGCACATCATGGAGTTAAGAAAATGTACGCTGATCTTCACTCACTATATTTTTGGGTAGGAATGAAGCATGGCATTGTTGATTTTGTGGCTAGGTGTCTAGAATGTCAGAGAGTTAAGGCCGAGCATCATCATCCGGCAGGTTTGTTGCAGCCTCATCTTGTTCCGGAGTGGAAGTGGGACATCATTTCTATGGATTTTATTGTCGGGTTGCCTATGTCTTCCAGGCAACACGACTCTATCATGGTCACTGTTGATAGGTTGACCAAGGTATCCCATTTCTCTCCTATTCGATCTTCCTATACTGCTTCAGTGGTGGCTAGGGTGTTCATGGAAGATATTGTTAGATTACATGGGATACCTTGCAAGATTATTTATAACAAAGATCTGGTATTCACATCTGCATTATGGACATCTTTGCAGCGGTCCTTAGGGACTAAGTTAAATTTTAGTTCTTCCTACCATCCGGAGATAGATGGTTAAAATGAGAGAGTCAATCAGGTGCTTGAGGATATGCTTTGCATGTATGTCATGGACCAAAAATCTTGTTGGGAGGATTATCTACATTTGGTCGAGTTTTCCTATAATAATGGCTATCATAGTTCAATTGGCACGACTCCATTTTAGGTTTTGTATGGTCATCCTTGTCATACCCCTTTGAGCTAGGATTGATTGGAGGACAGGGTTCTTCTTGGACCCAAGATGCTTTAGGATATGGAGTAGCAGGTAACTCGCATATGAGAGCATCTGGTAGCGGCTCAAGACAGGCAAAAGAAGTTTGCTGATCCACATAGAGTTGATTGGCAGTTTGTAGCAGGTGATCAAGTGTTTCTTCGAGTTCATCCTCAAAAGAGCCCTATTCGTTATGGAAAGGGTTCTAAGCTTGCACCTCATTTTGTGGGTCCGTTCAAGGTGTTAGAGCGTATTGGTCCTGTTGCCTATCACCTGGCCTTGCCACCCAGTCTGTCGCGGATTCACGATATTTTTCATGTATCAGTTCTTAGACCGTATTTTCCTGATGTTACTCATGTACTTGATTGGAATGCTCTACAGGTTGAGGAAGGGCAGCTAGCTCTAGAGCCTGTGGCCGTGGTGCAACACAAGAGACTTGTTCTTAGAGGCAGGGATATTGAGCAGGTGCGGGTCCAGTGGGATCCCAATGATGAGACTTCAACAACATGGGAGGATGCTTCCTGTATTAGAGAATCTTACCCCTACTCGTTTTCTGGTTTACAGGAGTAAGTCGGATTTAGGGGTGGAGGATGTAATAACCCTCCTAGTTGCTAGTTGGACTCAGTAGTTTCTATGATTTGATTTGATACATTGATACTATGATGGTACTATTATTGTTTGATTTGGTTAGTTAGATATTTGATGATGCTGTTATTCCATTAGTGGACATGATTATTTCATATGACATTATGGTTGGTGATATTAGTTGATTTTCAGAATTATATTATAATGCAGTGATTTTATAAATTATGTTATGAGATGAATTGTTAGTTTAGAAATGTTATTTTATCAGTTATATTATAATTGTTAGGATAGATGTGATGAAGGATAGTGTAGCATCACTCATTTGCGAGTGCTCTGTTACGCTGTGATTCCTTCTCACAATGCAATACTTTGATTTTATATATATGTATGCACATGTACACGACTTCATTTGTATGCAGGTATTGCAGGTACAAGTCTCGATTCCACATGATTCGGTAGGACAGGGCGAGCACTAATAGCCCAACGGTTAAATGTTGAAACAGAGGTGACGATGAAGTCATCCCGTCCCATGATGTCAGACCGTCTTGTTTGATTGGTATTGTATGTTTTTGTAGTTGTCATTATTGTGGTTGTGGTTGTGTTATGTCGTATTTTATTAATGTTGGTATTTTATAAGTTGTGATTTATTTTATTTAAATGATGGAAATGATTGTTTATTTTAATGTTAGATTAAATTGTATTTAAATTTTTAAATGTTTTATTTATTTTTAAAAGTCACGAGTTTATTAAATGATAATTAAAATATTAAATTGTGTTTTATTATTTTAATTAATTATCTTGTTGAAGATAATTGTTAAAATAAATTATTTAAATTAATTAGATAATTTTCTTTGCAAGTAAAGGTAAAAATGGAAATTAAAACAAAAAGTATTGAAAATAGAAAAATAAATAAATAAAAGAATGAAAAAGTTGTGAGAACGAATGAGAACTCAGATCTGATTGAAAAGCTTGCTTTTAAAAATATAATTTCTTTTATTTATGATTTTTGAGAGCCTTTGGAAAGAAATTGGTAATATCTTTTATTTAATTAAAATTTTTGTGAGTTTTCTCACACAGAGGATTATTGAGACAGAAGTTGCACAAGTTAATTGTTCTGTAGTTTTGGGGAAAAAAGTTTCTTTCATTTACTTGCATTAAGTTGGGGAGGTTTTCTGAATAAAGTATTGGATTCGAATTCGGGCATGAAATTTTGGAGAGACGGATTCAAGCAGGAACTAGAAGCTCATCGTAGAGGCCATCGGGATCAAACAAGCGTCATCAGATTCTCGAATAAGCACAGGACTCCAGGTTTTTTTATCTACTTCTCTGGTTCTCTGATTTAAAGAAAACAGGAAAATAATTAGATTATTTGGTGAAAGAAAAATGAAACCTTAGAAAAGAGAAATTTATTGAATAGTGAAAATTACTGAAGGAATTAAAAAGATTGTCTATGTAAATTACACTATGGATATTCTTTCAATTTAGGTGTGTGAAAGTAATGTTGAGCTGTGAAAATATACTATATGTCTTTAAATTGAATTTGTTTTGTTTTGTAACATAGTTTTCTTTTAGATCAACTTATTTTGGGGATTAAGAAGAATATCTTTTATATAAATATATAATATATTTTTATTTGGTCCCTCTGTCTTCTATACCTAAAACTAGTTATTACTTCATTTAGAAATATATATATATTTAAATTATATATATATGTATATATATATACACAAATTTTGTGTGTATATATATATATTTGTTCGCATTAAATTTTATTTGAAAGACTGAATGTAAAAATTGTTTTTGGGCCGAATCGGCCGTCGAAGTCTGTGCCAGCAAGTGGATGGAAGTTTTCATATATAAAATTTTTTTTACATATAAAAATAAATTTGGGGATTCAGGAGAGGGACGGCCGTAGTCGTACCCCCCTCCCTACACCCCCTGTCACGCCAGTACTACGTGCAACAGTCTTAATGACTGCCACGCGCAGCAGTCAGTAAGACTGCTGCGGGCAGTCTCTTAGGCCATCGGCCTTTCCTTTGATGGTAAGTTTTATATATATATATATATGGTGTTTATTTATATTTTTTATTTATTTTAAATTTAGATTTATTTAAAAATGTAATTACAATTATTTTATTTAAAATGTTAATTAAGGATTATATATATATTTATATATAGAGGGCATTATTTTATTATTTATTATGTTGGATAAATACTTTTTTTAAAACAGAAAATTAGCCCTATCCCATAATGAATATGGATTATATTGAGACAGTGGTATTTCGTTATAATTGTGGATTGGAATCTTATATTGGTTTTGTAATGATCTATCTTTTGGTTAAATTAATTTAATTATTTATTTGGGAATAGATTTAATTTAATTTGGTGCAGTCTTGCAAAATTGTATTTGAGCTTTTATTTCCATTATGGTTGTCGTTTAGTATTGTCCATGTGGGAACCATGTTGTCTTGCAACCCTTGCTCCAGAGGCATGTTTAATGTTGTATGTTATCCTCATCTTGGTTATGCTTTTGGAGTTGAAAACTTAATGGTTTATGCTTGGAAGGGTTGAATGGTTTGATAAGACTTTTGGTTATGAGTTATTGCAAGAGGGTTAATGCCTCACATGTTCTTGTTGTGGTATTATGCTTTTTATGTTATAGTTCAACCCTTTCCTTATTTTGGTTTTTGTTAGGGTTCTTAGGGAGAGTGGCTCTTCATGGGGGCTAGCGCCTCAGAAGGAGGAAGAGCTCAGGAGAACCCACGTAAGAGTAGTTAAACAAGTGATAACCTAAAAAAAGAATTTAGAGGGATGGGTAGTAAAACACACAAGATAATAAACATTGGATTCCTCATCTATGCATTAGGGCTATCATAGACTAATGATAGACTGAGAAGGCCGTGGTCGGCAAAGTCTTAATCTCGTCTTCATGAGAGGTTATCGACTCCGCATGAGCTACCCTATGGTGCCAACACCTTAAGTAGGAGGAAGGGCTAGGAGATCCATAGATGGGTGCCGGCGCCTCAGTTGGAGGAAGGGCCAGGGGATCTCATGAGAGCTATGCGATGACACTCTCCTCTTGACACCCGTTTGCCTTGCTGCTTATTGCCTCTGGAAATGTATTTTGGAAGTTGTATGCTTAATGTGTTTCAGAGTCTTTTGAGAATGATTTATGAATGTTCTTTGCACTTGTTTAATTGTCATTGCCTTGATTAATTGTGGCGAGTTTCTTACCTTTATCTTATTTCTTGACTCATGAATGTTGTGGTTTATGTCATTGTAACCTTGAGTTGTATTTGTATTCGTACTGTGTTCATGGAGTCGGTTTGACAATCATGTTCGAGTTAACTTCCTTGTCACCTCTGAGCATGGGGGTGAGTTATTTATAATTCACATGGTTGGGTGGAATGTGCTCCTCACCCATTGGGTTCCCCATCAACATCCTCTTCTCAGCATATCTGTAGTTGGAGTTGTACCAGTGTTCCCTTGTTATTCAGATGTTGGTGTAATTTGTATCATCCCACATGTTTGGGAAATTCATTGTAATTCTCATATCAAAAGTTTGTAATGTAATATTATAATGATGATGTAATAGTTAGGATCATTTATAACTTTGTTAAGAGATTCATATGATTGTATTATGTGGTGTATTAATATTCTTACTCTTGGTTCATGGATGTACATTTATTCATGTTTATTATAATATAAATGGATACGTGGTTTATCATTATCTTATACTTTCGTTTAGATGTTTGCAATTTAATCTCGCTTGCCCAGAGGACTAAGTGTAATAGTGTAATGTAATGTGCTATGTAATTATGGTTTAATGTGTATTGTATTATTATTTAATTGTTTTTTTTTTTTAAATTTGTTGCTATGTGTGTTCTCTGGGGTTTGCACGATGGGCGTTACATGATGGTGCAAGTAACATTTGTCTTTAAAGACCTCAAAAAACAAAACGAATGTATGTGCAATTTTTGCTAAGGAATTGTTTGGTGTCATTCTCTAGATTTATCTTGTTGTTCAAGATAGTTGTGAGTGAGGAGGGAAAGCTTTTGTGAAGGTGCAAGTGCATTCATCAGATGTGGAATTTTTGTGAGGGTGGGTGGAGGCTATGTTTAGTTTTTTGCATATGTCAATGGTAGTGTGGGTTGTGATAATTGCATGCCCATTTTTTACTGGCGGTTGAGAAAGAACAAATGGGTAGAGAAAGCAAGCGAGAAGAGGTGCGTATTGAAAAAACCATTTGGTGAGTATTTCTAAAACCATTTATGTTATTTTCCAAAGGTGATTGTTGATTGTTGCTCTATACAGGTTATGTTGTTTTAGGGTATATTGTTAACTAAACAATAGTCATTTTCACAAAAAATATTCTCTTTTCTCAACAACACCTTATCAAAATTAGAAGTAATCAATAGTACCTTATCACAAATAAAACAATATTCCTTGTTGAAAACAACGGATTCACAGTAACCAACCCAAGTAAAAATATACTCATTTCTTAACAAAAGCTTACCAGCAATAGAAACAATATAGCCTTCTCAACAATGCACTGTTGAAAATTAACAGTGGCAAACCCATCAAAAAACATACTACTTTTTATACAAAACCTTCTCGAGAATTGAAACAATGCACCTTTTTCAACAACACCTTATCGAAGATGATACAATATAGCCTAACACAAAGAACAATAATCAACAATGCCTAATGTAACCAAACATGCAGTTTACAACTTTAACTATTTCATTCGGTTCCACCCATAACCACAAAACACAAGAGGCTCACACATATACAACTAATGTGTATATATATATGTGTATATATATATATTTGTATGTATATATGTATATATGTATATATATTTGTATGTATATATGTATATATGTATGTGTATATATATATGTATGTACATACATATATGTATATGTATGGATACATATATATGTATATATACATCTATACATATCTATTTAGAAATAGCAGTCTTTACATATATAGATATTTACATGTGTACATATAGATATATATATTTGGCTATATGTCTCTGATTTTGATAATTAAGCACCACATGAAGCACGACTACAACTCATTTTAATAAGAAATATATATTAAACAATACATTATTTAAAAAGGGAAACAAAGCATTCAAATTTATTGTTTTGAGAAGATAGTTATTTATTTTGAAAAAAAATTGTTATTTATTTAATTCTTGAAAAAGGGATTCTTATAACAACATGATTTCTATTAAACATGCTAAAGAACACTTGCTTCCACATACATGTGCTCGATACCTTTTTGAAGCTGTTAAAGGGACTATTCAAATACTATTTTTAGGGCTAGCCTTCTTGGAATTGCCTTTTTGAATATTAATAGTCCCAAAGCCATCCATAAATATACTCCTTTCTAAACAGAACCTTATCAAATATTGAAACAATATAGTCTTTTCAACAACACCTTATGGAAAATGAAACAATATAGCCTTAGGGAGAGGACAGTAATCAACAATACTTGATGTAACCAAACATAGAGTGTACAACATTAACTATTTTATTTTGTTGCAAACATATGCAGAAAAAAGAAGCCATCAATTAAACATCATTGGTTTCAATAGCGAGTCAAATGGACAAACCCACAAAACTATAGCCATAGAGCCCATGAAAAATGATAGCCATATAATGCAACCATAAATGAAACAATATTTATTTTCCAAATAATATTGTCTTCTATCAACAACACCTTATCTAAAATTGAAAAAAATAGTATTTTGAACAAAACCTTCTCGAAAATGAGACAATATAGGCTGAGGTGGACAATAAAAATCAACAAAGAAATGCATAATGTCAACAATTTTATTCCATTAGCTCTAAAATAGAGAATATAGCCTTCTTAGTAAAATAGAACCAACAACGTTTACTATTTTATTGTGTTCCAACCATAACTAGAAAAACAGAAGTCATAAATCAATCAATATTGGTTTCAATAGCTAGCCAGATGGAGAAACCCGTAAAGTTGTAGCCCCGAAACCCATGCAGAATGATGGCCAAATAACACAAACATAAATGAAACAATATTTCTTTTAACAAACAATATTATCTTCTGTCAAAAACACCTTATTGAAAATTGAAACGATATATACATATATACATATATATACATATATATATATAAATATGTTAATATTAAAATATACTCTTTCCTGAATGGAACCATAATAAAAATTGAAAGAATCTAGGATTTTCAACAACACCTTGTCAAAAATTGAAATAATATAGCCTCTTCAATGGTACCTTATAAAAAATACCGCAATATAGCATGCAGTGCAGAAATATTAAAGTTTAGTCTTTCTTTGGTGCAGGAGCACCTTGACACAATTATGCCTCCTTGTGGAAATTTAGGAATTTTATTCAATTTTGATGTTCTTATCTTGTATTAAAGTTATTTGAGTCATTTATCATGTATTTTAGGTCATTTAAGAAAATGTTAAAATATGTCAATGTATCCAAAATTTGTCAGCACAAAAGTACAAAATTCCAAAAAAAAAAGTAAAAGTTACATAAATTCAACAAATGGAATATGTAGGGTCAGTTTAGTTTTAGGTGGTTGGAGGTAGTTGTAAGTTCAAAAGATAGACATTGTATGCCTTTAAAAAGGCTCTTGATATATTTAGAAGTTTGAGGGTGATTGAATAAAGGAGTTCAAAGAAAATATCTGATTTTAATCATTTTCTTCATAAATTTTGCATTTACAGGCACTGTACTACCATTGTATAGGCTGAGAAGCTTGGTTAAATGGCTGTGAATGGTAATAGGCTCAATCACCTCCTATCTATTTTTTTTTTCATGCGAATTGGTGAGGTTTTGAAAAAGTTATTGAGAGTTTTGTAAAAACTGTCAGAACCTTGATTAGGGTAAACAAAGTCATGGAAATTTATGTTTCTCTCATAATATTCGATGGAATATTTTAATATTTGGTGATGTATACACCTAAAAAGGGTCATCACATTCATTTAATTAAATACAACTTATTTAATTAATACTTCAACTACATATAAATAATGTCTTACTTTATTTATATTGTTCACTTTCCTTTTAATTCTCAAAAATCATATTCTTCTAAATACTTAAATAAACAAAATACCCTAAGTGCGTTTATTTAATTAACGTTCCTTAATATTGATTAAGAATTAGAGCACATTTCTAATAATTTTTTTTTGCCACCTCATAAAGGTCACATGAAAATAAATAAGCCTAATTTTTTAATTAGAATTATCCTCACACACTTCCACCAATGAGAAAAAGCACATGGCTTTATTCCCCCACACTTCCAACAAATTTGGAGCACATGGGTCTTTGTTTCACACACTTGGGAATCCCAAACATTTGGCATGTTTCCAATTGGTCAAGGGATTCTCTCCACACACATGGCATGTTGTCCTTGGTCAAGGGGACAACATCCTGATTCCTTTCATCTCCATCGTCTATTATTTCTCCTTCGAATCTAGATGGTTGATAGGTTCCACCTCACAAAACACTTTATAAGCCCTATAAATACACCCTCTTTCCTTAGAATTTATCATCCGCCTTTTGAGTAAAGTTATAATGCTATTTTGAGATACACATTGAAAGTGTTGTAATGCCATTCATCATCCACAATTTTAGTAAAGTTGCTATGTAGGTTTATCTTAGGAGCTTGGAGCTTTCATGGAGTCTTATACTTAGTTTTCATATCATGTGTTACTTTGCATTCTCATCTTAGATTAATTAATTGTTTCATAGTTACATTTTATCATCCCCATTGCATCATAGTTACATTTTAGGTTAGTTTTTTTTATGTTTGCATTTGATCGTATGCATAATCATGAATAGTTCATTTTAGTTTCATATCATCTCACTCATCTTCACTTGTTCATTTATCATCAACATCATCGCTTGTTTATCATTGTATTAATCATCAACTCCATCATCTAGTTTCATATAGAAGCATACCACTAATCCTTTCAGTACACATTTGCACATATAAATCATCTTAGCTTGCATATTAAGCATTGAATCTCGTTTTCTAGGTAGTCATTTTAACAACCTTTGTGCCCATAGAAATTTGAGGGCCAAACGTTTTAATAAATCCATATAAATAGAGGACAATGACACATATTTGAAAGATTTGATTGTATTACGAATAGAGTAGTTTTACTTGCTTCAAACTTTGGATGTAAACCGTCTCATTAAGGTTTGTGTTGACATTAGAATCCTCTCCACATTCGACACACGCACAAAATCACACCCATCATGGGGCCTTTGCCTCACTTATTTCTAACTTTTTTGCAAATTTTGTGATTGCAAGGTCAAGATTTGAGACTTGGGAACCTTTTGAACTAGTTTTGAGGCAATTCTGAGCTGTTTTGAGCCAATTCTGGGTTGTTTTTAGAGTTTTGGTGCCTCTTGTATTTGTTTTGGTGCCTCTTGCAAGCTGTTTCGGGATCATTTTCATTAGTTTTGAGACCATTCTGGGTTGTCTTGAGAGTTTTGGTGCCTCTTGTACTTGTTTTGGCACCTCTTGGAAGTAGTTCAGAGACCATTTTTAGCTGTTCCGAGATCATTCTGGGCCACTTTTAGAGTTTTGGTGCCTCTTTCACCTATTTTGGCACCTCTTGCTTGAGTTTTGGTGCCTCTTGCATGTTGTTCTAAGACTGTTTTCACCTGTTCCAAGACCATTCTGGGCCACTTTTAGAGTTTTGGCACCTCTTGTACCGATTTTGGTGCCTCTTGCTTGAGTTTTGGCACCTCTTGCAACTTGTTCTGAGACCATTTTCACCTGTTTTGGTAGCTCTTGCACTTTTTTTGGTGCCTCTCTTAGACTATTTTAGGGATTTTTGGGTTGTATAACTCTATTTTTGAGCTTTCAGTCTTTGTTTTGGTGCCTCTTGTCTCTATTTTGGTGCCTCTTACAGTTTTTCACCAAATCAAAGACTCACATTCTATGTTGTGCATTTGCAGGTTTTTCCAGAATTCACTGTCAAAGACTCAAAACATAAACTACTAACATATTGTAGCTCGGTTGGATGTTATTCACTCTTTTCCTTTTGGTTAAGATAGGAATGTAGCTTAATGAAAAGGTTAACGAATATCATGTTTCCTTTTTGTTAAGTTAGGAACATAGCTTAATTAACAGGTTAATGAACACCATGTCTTTTGTATGTGATTGATGGTAGGCATATGCTCTCCCCTTAACTGGATGATCCAAAAGGTAGACCCATTCTTGTTTATGTGCAAGTGTAAGTGGAGTATATGGCCTGAGTTCTCTCTTTATTCATGCAAAATAAAGATCAATCAAACTATCGGTATACTTTCTTGCTTTTTTTTATCCTAGAGGGCTTGCCTTGTGGGAAAAAGTAATCACCCAAGGGAACAACCCAACCAGTAACATGCTAAAGCCAAGCGACTTCCAATTGGGATATAAGTGTGGATACTTGGGGAAAGTTTAGGTATTATGTGAGTGGCTCCGATGAGATGGATCAAAAGGGACTCTCACCGCATGGGTCACTCCCTACAACCAAAATGTTCGAATTAAAATCCTTGTTGTAGATTTTCCAAAATCCTTTATCTATTCTTTGGTGCAACAACGGTCATTTCCAAGGCATCCACATTCTCGCAATTTTTAGTAGAGGTGATTGATTCACCATGGGAGTTTCATGGGGACTAGAAGCTTAGTTGTCCGGAGAAGAGAGTGCACTATAAGGGGGAGCCTGTGCAGCCAAGCTTCTAAATTCATCTACTAAAGATAGTGTGGTTGGGGTAAAACCCGCATGGAATCTAAAAGAATACAATCTTACACAACCTTAGGAGTGTATATTCTACTTGATGTGTCTTCAAAACAAAACTCAAAAAAAAGACCATAAAAAATGTTACATTTTGAAAGTGAAAACCTTGATTCAGAACTAAATTCATTGAGGTAGACAAGTCAGTAACTTAGATCCATCCATCTTTAGAAAATTGGTCCTTTCAGTAGTGTTCAACCTTTCCTTAGGAAAAATAGAGTCAAAATATGTGGTTTACACAATGATTTCATGAAACGTCAAGATTAGAAAACCAAAGATCAAACCTCTTAGTCCAAAACAACATAAAAAATGTTTGTCTATGCTCTACGACTTTAGAGAAAGGTTAACCTTCAATTTTTACAAGAGAGCTTGCAAAAACAATCTAGAGTTATACATGATGTACTATTGTCAAAATCCAAGACTTTTCCAATGGTTTGAGTACCTTTATTACACTTCTTGAATCAAAACTCCAAGTCCAAGATCATTCCTTAGATACCTTATAAGTCTAAATGTGTCAAAATGAACCTATACAAGTGAGACTTTTCAAACTAAACCTAGATCTAAACATTTCAAGGTTCCTAAATCATCAATATCCATCACATCTTTGCTTGTACAACCTAGTTTCATCTTCAGGATTTGTCATTCTTTAATCACGAAACTATGTCAGGCAATCAAATCAAACTTAGTCTAATCAATAGAATTTGTCATTCTATTTGACTTAGTTGTAATCCTTGCCACTATTTCAAACTTAGATCAAAGCTTAGTCTAAATCATAACACTTGTATGCTCATCCAAAAGAGATCACAAAAGAGGAGACTTAGGGACAAGGAACTTGGAACACCCAACTTTGAAACGAAAAACATAGGAAGTCCAAGTAGTGAAGCTTTCGATATTGAAACTCCCAACATTGAATCTCAAAATAGTGAGATCCCTAGCAACATGGCTGATGCAGAAGAAATCCCTATTCTTGGACTCAACAACACTCAAGGGGAAGAAATAAACGATGAGGATATTTGACAAGTGGAACAAGACCCCAACTTCCATAATTTTTTGGAAAATATTTTTGAAAGAGATGGGGAAAAATGCCTACTAATGTTAGCCAATCAAGGAGTCAAACTTCCCCCTAATTTTGATATCAACATCTTAAAAACACCTCCCCAAAAGCTTGAAAAGGAAACAGAAGAAATGGTTACTTTAACTCACCAAATGAAGAACATTCAACAACAAGTTCTAGATATGCAAAGGGGAACTTCAAAATGATACTTGATTGAGGAAATTTGTCCTTATCCCTTTAATCAATCCATCAACATGATTCCTTTTCCTAAATGTAGAGAATTTCCAAATTATGATAAATACAATGGTACAACTGATCCATTATATCACATAAGGGAATTCAGAACTATGAGTCTAGAATTTGCGCATGAGGAAACTTATTTGATGAGACTGTTTCCAAAAAGTCTAGGAGGGACATGACTTGAATGGTTTTCAAAGATTACACCCCCCATCAACACATTTGAAGAGTTGTTCAATAGATTTCTCACTCAATACTCTTACAATATCCAACATGATATCACCATGAAAGACCTTTGCAACTTGAAATAGAAAAAGGGTGAGTCCTTCCTCATTTTCTTGCAAAAATGGAGGAGATTGTTTGCAAGGTATTCTCATCCCATTCCTGAAAAGGAAAAGATAGAGATTTTCATTGACAACCTAAATGATGAGATGAGTTATAGATTGGAATTACAATGTCCCCCTACCTTCAAAAAATTGATTGAAAACGAAATTAAAATCAAAGAAGCCTTAGTCAAAAGAGGGCTCATTAAAGTATACAATGAAAACAATTCATCCACTTCCTCTAACAACTACAATGGTGGGGACAAACCTAAATTTTGGAAACAAAACAAGAATGTGGGTACCAATGAGGTCATAGCTGAAAATAAAAATACAAAACCTGTATTCAACCTAACAGCAACTACCACCAAGACTAATCAGACCAACAATCCTCCCAACACTCCAAATGTTAACCAAAAGAACAATCAGACTAATCCGGGGACTAAAGAAACACCGTTTCCAAAACCTTCCAATTGAAAAAAATTCACACCATTGGGACAATCCTTAGATTCTTCCTTAGAGGAACTTATCGAGGCTAAGATTATCACAGTACTAGAAGCACAAAACTGGGATCTGCAAGTTAAACCCTTTTGGTGGAACAATGACCATTACTGTGATTATCATCAAAACAAGGGTCATATGATGAAAGATTGTTGGCAATTAAAACATGCAATCCAAGATCTCATTGATAACAAAAAGGTACACATTGAAGGTCCCCAAACAAACAGTGATTAGGGAGTGTTCAAGAACCCTTTACCCAATTATGAAAAGGGAGAGTCCTCTACATCAAATACCAAAGGTAAGAATATAAATTATGTTTATGATTGTACCATTCATTGTATTGAGATGGTTGAGAATTCCATCCAAGACAGTGAAATCGGAAGTCAAGGGAAGGATGCCACTACTAAAACCCAACACAATGATGATACCATCTCACATCAAATCAATGACCTTGTACCTAGAAATCCGAACACTAACGTTGACTCGAATGGCAATTGAATTAATGTCATCAAAATAATAAACGATCAAGACAATACACCTATCAAAATAATTACATTGAAAGGAGCTACCCCTTCCATGTCCAAAATGACTATTTTTCCTGTAACTCAATATAACATCGTTGATCAATGTTGGTACAACCAAAATAGTGAAGACCCTGCGTTTAGCGAAATCCATGACAAAAGAGGAGAGACCTCGTTTCACAAAATTATTTGAGGAGAGGAAAATCAAATTTTCTTGGTCATATGTTGATATGCCAGGCATAGATCCAAAACTCATTATGCATCATTTATCATTACCACTTGGTGTAAAACCAGTAAAGCAAAAAATGAGAAAGATGCATCCCCATATCGCCCTTCTAGTGAAAGCTGAGTTGAAAAAGCTATTAGATGCAGGATTTATAAGATCTATTGACTATGCCGAGTGGATATCAAACATTGTTCTGGTATCCAAACCAGATAAGAGCATCAAGATATGCACAAACTTCAGGGATCTTAACAAAGTCTGTCCAAAAGATGATTTTCCTCTACCAAACATTGATCTATTGTAGACTTGACTGTTGGGCACAAAATGCTATCACTTATGGATGGCTTTTCAAGATACAACCAAATAAAGATAACACCTGAAGATCAAGATAAAATGGCCTTCACATGTCCTTGGGGCACTTTTTGCTAGAATGTGATGCCTTTGGGTTGAAAAATGTTGGAGCTACATATTAGAGAGCTATGACTACCATATTCCATGACATGATGCATACTTTTATGGATGACTATGTAGATGATCTGTTTGAAAAATCATACACTAGAGAAGGACACTTAGAGATTCTAGACAAAATCTTCACAAGATTGGAGAAATTCAAGGAGAGGTTAAATCCCAAGAAATGTGTGTTCGATGTAACATTAGCTAAAATTTTGGGATACATTGTCTCAGCGAAAGGCATTGAGGTGGATCCTGCAAAGGTCAAAGCCATCATGTAAATGCCTCCTCCTAAAAACATTAGTCAACTCATATCATTACAAGGTAGGTTTCAGTCCATCAAAAGATTCATTACTCAACTAGCTGATAAAACTCATCCTTTCAACAACTTATTACACAAGAATATCTCTTTCAAGTGGGATGATAAATGTGAAGTTGCCTTTAGTCAACTAAAGCAATACCTAATGACACTGTCTGTGTTGATACCACCAGTCAAGGGAAAATCATTATTGCTATACATTGCAACAACCAAGATATCTTTGGGAGCCTTATTAGCACATGAAGATTCTACAGGAAGGGAGAGAGCCATCTATTATATCATTAGGACCTTAAATGGTTATGAGATCAATTACACTTTTATTGAGAAAGCTTGCTTAGTGGTTGTATTTGCTACACAACAATTGAGGCACTACATGCTGTCTCACACTATCAAACTCATTGCCAAAATTGACCCATTAAAGTACTTACTCAACAAAGTTGCTTTAACATGAAGGTTAGCCAAGTGGGTCATGATATCGAGTGAGTTCGACATACAGTACGTGGATATGAAAGCAATTAAAGGTCAAGCCATAGCAGATTAAATAGCTAAAGCACCATTTTCAGATAACAATCCAATGAACATTGAATTCCTTGATAATGATATCCTAACCATATCTACACAATAGTGGCTGCTATACTTTGATGGCTCTTATACATAACATGGATCAGGCACATGAATCTTGTTTGTCTCACTACAAGGATACACAATTCCTAAATACTACAGATTAATGTTCCCTTGCACCAACAACATAGCTGAATATGAATCATTGATCATTGTAATCAAGATCGTTGTTGAATGGAAAATCATAGAATTGCTGGTGAGTCACAATTGGTCATCAACCAAGTCAACGATGATTATCAAACAAAGGATGACAAGTTGCTTCCCTACAAGAGGATGGTGGATGATTTTAAAAATTACTTTGTTGAGATGAAGTTTGCACAAGTTCCCATAATAGAAAACAAAGCTACAGATGCAATGGCCACCATTGCTTCTCTCTTACAGATACCTGAACAATGAAGATGCTATGAATTCATGGTAGAACAAGTGTCCAACCCAGCCTATGAAGATCCAGAATCCCAAGTGATATGCCATATCAATTGTTGACTCTCAGATTTCCCTCTATGGAGAGATCCATACCTACTTGCAAGACAATACCCTTCCAATTAACTTATCTTGAAACCAAAAATGAAACTTCATTCGATAAGTAGCTTGCCACACCCTAATAGCTAATGTGATTTATAGATGAGGTTTGGATGGCACTCTTCTTTTGTGGCTAGAACGTAATGAAGTTGAAACCACTTTACAAGAGGTTCATGAAGGTATCTATGGCACACATTCAAGTGGCTTAACCTTAGCTAAGAAATTATTATGATTGGGGTATTACTGGCCGAACATGGAGAAAGAGTCATTTCAATATGTCAAAAGGTGTTCCAAATGTCAAATTCATGAAAACTTGATACATGCACCAGCACAAGAGTTGCATCCTTTCATAGCTACATGGCCTTTTTGTCAATGGGGATTGGACCTTGTAGGTAAGATTCACTCCTCTTCCTCCAATGGACATAATTTTATAATCACAACCACAAAATACTTCACCAAGTGGATTGAAGTTGTTCCTCTAATCACCATCACTGGGAAACAAATCTCATTATTCATCCTGAATTATCTTGTCTGTCGGTATGGTGTTCCTCAATCTATCATTACAGACAATGGCCAACCCTTTAAGAATCAAGATGTTCAAGAACTTTGTGAAAGATTCCATATCCAACATTGGTTTTCTACACCTTACTATTACAAGGGAATGGCCAAGTAGAGGCCTCAAACAATACTGTCTTAAGGATTTTGAAGAAAACCGTTAATGAAGTTGGATGTGATTGGCATGTTCAACTAAACCCGACATTATGGGCTTACAGAACCAGTATCCATACCCTGACAGGAGCAACACCCTATTCTCTTGTCTATGGGTCAGAAGCTATTCTACCTATTGAGTTTGAGATACCATCCCTGCGTGTGTCACGTAAAGGGATGATTTTAGATGAGGATTACGGAGTATATAGGCTACAAGAATTAGAACTATTGGATGAACGATGGTAGCATGCAGTTGATCACCTAAAAGCTTATCAACAAAGGATATCTAGGAGCTATAATCACATAGTAATACCTAGAGAATTTTAGGTGGGCGATTTAGTCTTAAAAGAAAATCCCCGCAATCAATTTGAACCTAATAGACTGGGTCCCTTTGTTATAGTATCAGTCATTGGATTAGGAGCATATTAGTTATCCACACTAGAAGGGGATCTATTTCACGAACCCATTAATAGCTTGCATCTCAAAAAAATTTACACCTAGCTCGTCCAGTGCATTGGTAAAGGTCTTGGAAAAATACCAAAAAAATAAAAAAATAAAAAAATTAAAAAAAAATCAGAAAAAGGATTGAAAATTAGTAAAGAAAAAAAGATCGTCCTCTAGTGAAAACCACTTTAGTGGCACTTTGGGCAAGTACCTTGGTGAAAACCTGGCAAACAAGTTCCTTTTCTAAAATAAGCACTCTCCATCTATCTTGGGCTACGTGACTTGCTCTGCATCATTCATCTATCATGCTTCCCTCTCTGCATTTTTCACACTTCCATGTTCGCACCATAGCTTGATCCAATGTTTGTATCATGGTATCCCCTGGCATTAATCGACCCATTCTAAAAATTAGTTTGCCTTATCATATCACACTGGGGGCATGTCCTACATTGGATCAGATTCTTGTACATTCTCAAGGTTGGAAAATTGAAAATCCTAAAAACATTCAAAACATATCAAAATCCAAAAAAATTCAAAACATATCAAATTCCCAAAAAATTCAAAACATATCAAAATCCCAAAAACATTCAAAATAGATTAAAATCCCAAAATAGATCAAAAGGTCAAAAAAAGGGTAAAAAAATAGTCTTCCTTCAAACTACGTTGTCTCTGAGCTTTGAACGTAGGCAAGGGTAATCTTTGATTGTCCCCCAAGACATTTAGGTTAGTATTTTAGGTGTCCACTATGTTCATATTTTTGTCTTGTAAATATTGGTCATGTCATTAGTCGAACTACGTGGTCTCTATGTGTATAATGTAGGAAAGGATAATCTATTGATCAGCCCCCGAGGCCCCTAGGATAGGTCTTGGTCATCATGGTCATGTCTCACCCTAGACTGGGGGAAAAATCTTGCACTCACTAGGGGTAACTAAACTCTGAGCTTGAATCAACAAGCAAATAGTCATCGGACCAACGTTACAAACACAAAATTCAAATGGATGGTGATCTTTTTGAATCAAGGGTTTATCACGCTAAACACGAAAGTTCAAATTATTCTACTTTGATTTTTGATATCATATCTCTCGAGTCCTCAATGATGTATTTTACTAGAGGAGCAAGGAAGGAGTATGATTTTTCTTTGTCTGTTGTCTGTGAGTGTAACATTATTACTATGCAAGTTGTCGTGAGGCGTGTGCTACAAAGTATCATTGATGACGTTCTAAATTGGCATAGGAAAAAGATTAACTCTTTCCTGTTTATGCAAGTAATGCTCAGGTCATCTCAGTTTAATTATACTTAGATGCTTGTGTTAACTTGCAATTTTAAAACATCATGAAAGTAGTACTTAAGTCATCTTGGTCTAAAATATGCCATCGATGCTTGTACTCACTTTCAACATTTTAAAGGCCCAATGATGATAAAAATCATGACAAATTGGTTAATATAAATGATAACTTTTGAATACGATATTTGCATAGTTAAGTTAGACTACATTCATGTTAGTATTGTATGTGTATTTATGGGGTTTTTCAATGCTAAAACAATTTCACAATGGTGTCATCTCTATTATTAATGGATTGAGTACACTAGACATTAACCAAAAACGCATCATTCTCATTTAATTGCACATCAATTGCATCATCATTTGCATATCTTAGAAAACATTATCACATCATTTAAATTCATACATTCCATCATAATATTTTTCTCAAAAAACAAAAATAAAATAATAAAGGACATACATTGCATATCATCTCCAACATCAAAATCATGTCATCCACTACGCTTAAATAAACGAGTCTCTTTAGATTTCCAAGAAATTTGGGAAATATGTTAGAGTTATGAAGCTTAAAAGATCAATCTACTATAGTCTTCCCACAACTTTTGGAAGTTGGACAGACTCACTTATTCAAGCTTAAGGCCTTGAACACTTGAAGTCATGCACATTCAACCATTTGCATTTCACATCATCTAAATCACATCACATTGCATAATCATAATCATCATATCACATTGCATAATCATAAATACATTTATCGCATTGCATAATCATTATCATCACATAGAAATTAAATAAATTTACAAAATTGCATATCATAATAGGGAAATCAAATGCATATCAACATTTACATCATAATCATCGCTGCATATCATATATCATCAAAAATGTCATAATTTCCACATGTACAAGGATATCCAAAAGTAGGATGAGATACATCAAAATCCAAAAGGGTGATGTATCATGGGAAACACATCCTCAATCTCACAAAAAGTGTATACACAATGTCCAAGGAACATCACAAAATGCTATGTCGAGCTCGCACCAGATGCTACTGCTCTCATGGAACTAGTACCTCCTCTACCTGATGGACCTACACTTGGATCTCTCCTATCTCTAGGAAATGGCTGTGTGACACCCATGTTAATAGTCTGAGAACAAGATCTACTAGAATGAGACTGTACAAAACTCTCTCGTCATTCAGGAGGAACCAACTCATGATATTTACCTCTGTAAAACTGCAACTCTCGAGAAATGTGCCAGATCTCTTTGAAGAAATCCATTGTACCTATAGATGGTGCCATATTCTATATCCTCTCAATAATGGCCTCAACTTGCTCTATCTGGTGTCTAAAGGAATCCCTCTCAGAAGTAAGTATGATCATTTTTGCCTGCAACTGCTATATCTGTTTCCTATCTGTTCCTCTATCAGTCGTCAAAATATCAATCTATGCCTGACACGGCCCTAACTCATCCTAAAGGGACACAATCTATGCTTGAACCTGTGCTATCTCACTTTGAAATGACTAAACCTTTGCCTGCAGAGTTGCTATCTGTGATGACTGCTGATGAGAGGGTATCCCAATCCGAATCTTGTGAAGCACCTCCTGAGCTATGGTAACACTCCTCTTGTGCCTTAGAACTACAAAATCTAATGGATGACTATCATTTTCATCATCATCACTCTCGCCACCACCCACTACACCACCATCACTCTCCCCACCACCCTCTGCACCACCATCACCTCTACACCACCATCATCACCTTTGTAAACACCCTCCCCACCATCATCACCACCCTCATCATCTCCTCCCTCTCCATCAACTAGCGGTACTGGCTCCTCTGGATGAGTAAATCTAGGAAAGGGATGCATGTGGAAGTACTCTGAATAATCCTCAATCATTGGGAAACATCTATAATATACAAAACATAATCCCATAAACTTGGTGCTCTGTACAAGCTACCTCATATGATACACAGGGGCCCCACTCTAAAACATCCTGTAATTGCTATACATAATGGGAAACTCCTAAGGGCATCCCCTGAACCCATCCAAACTGTCGACATACTCGTAGATACAGGTGTCACTCAAGCACAACATGTGTCTATCCAATCACATAGTGGGATAACAACATATATGGCATCTCCAGGTGATCCTCTATCCACTACTCACAATCCAAGTATGAGTGCCATGTGACAGTCTCCAAATCATCTAGAGCATGCCTCCAATAGGAAACCTTTTCCAGCTTATGCTGGACATGTGGACCGCTATAACTAAAAACATAGGGTCTCCCTGGTGGTCGATATCTCTCTCCGATGGGATGAGTGACGTCTATATTTTCCCATGCCCAGGTCTGTAGTAATGTGATGCCACATGATAGGATCATCGCCCCGTAATAAACAACCTCATGAAAATCTTGGTATAAGTGGGCTAACATACATGAGCCCCATGCATACCTAGTACCATCAAGTGTCATCCACGATAGCACACAACCCCAACCTGCTGAAAATACCTTTGACCTATGATTAGGACAAAGGAATCCACCAATGAATTTGGAAAGCGCACATGTCAAAGGATCATATTTTCTAATCATCTCTATCCAAGGGATCTAATGGCCCGTAACATGATCATCTCAGTATAACCTCTATAATGCTACTATCCCGCCCTACTCTATATTATCATACACCACTATCTCTCCCATCACTGGGATCTGTAGAATACAATAGACATCCTCTGGAGTCACAGTCATCTCTCCAGTCAGTAAGTGAAACGTATTATGTTCACTGTTCCATCTCTCCACCAATGTTGTTAATAAACCTCTGTTGATTCTATATTGTGGAATATCTAACAAGGAAGTCAACCCACAATGGGAGATAATCTCTAAGCTGGCTAAGGACAACCGGTGGACCATGTTCCAGGTCTTCGAGAATCACTCCTAAGACTGGCATACATCTCCATCTCCCTAATCATGAACAAAAATTAGCCAATCAATGTCATGTTCAATCAAGATTATTAGTCAATCAAGCTAATGTGTAGTCATTCAAATCAAATCAATTAAAAAAATCATCTCAATCAATCAACCCATCATTCCTCTCTTATCATGAGGATGATCTGCTATGAATCAAACTATCATTCCTCGCCTATCATAAGGATGATCTACTATCAATCAACCCATCAATCCTCACCTATCATGAGGATGATCTGCTATCAATCCTACAATCATTCCTCTCCTATCATGAGGACAATCTGCTATTAATCAAACCATCATTCCTCACCTATCATGAGGACGATTTTCTATCAATCCTACCATTGTTGCTCACCTATCATGAGGATGATATGCTATCAATCCTATTAGCATTCCTCATCTATCATGAGGTCGATACAACACTGGTTCTATCATTTGATTCTCGCCTATCATGAGATCAAATCATCATGCAAAACATCAATCAAACACTGCACATACCACAATCTACCTAAAATCAATCCAAAACATGACAAACCAATGACTCCTAGGTTTCAAGGACATCTTATGAACATCACCTCGAGGGATTTCTGCAATCACACCCCACAAAATGGGTCAAACGACAAGCTAAACCACCTCAAATCAAGAAAGATGGAAACTTTCCAATGAAACAAGATGCACCATTTGGGACCCCAAAGGCACCAAAATAGTGTTTGGCATCTCAAAAAATGGATTTCAGCCTTACAAGAGGCGCCACTTGGGACCCCAAAGGCACTAAAATAGTGTTGGAGGCCAAAAACTTGAATTTCAAGCTTGCAAGAGGCACCATTTGGGACCCTAAAGGTGTCAAAACTCTAAAAACACCTAAAAACAAGCATTTTCAACCTTGCAAGAGGCACCATTTGGGACCCCAAAGGCGCCAAAACTCTTAAACATGCTAAAAAACACTCAAAAACGATAAAAAAATCACTCAAAAGTGCATAAATGACATTCAATTAGCTACAACATCTATCTACAACATTCAAAATACCATTAAAAGGAAAGTAAATGACTAACAAAGAGGTTTCTCATAAAGCATATCGTAGGTCCAGAGGCAGGAGGCTAATCAGGTTGGTGAAGATGCTCGAAACGATGCTTGTGGTATGGGATCACCATCTTCCTTTAAGCTCTCCACTCTTCAACTTCTCCAAACTCCAAATGTGCAAATGAATCCCATTTTACCACTTTTACCTTTTAAGGGTAAAATGGAGGGAATTATGGTGGGATTTATTTCCCATTTTTACCAAAAAGGAGGGGTAATTAATCAACACTATTCAAAGAAAGAGCTTGCAATGACCTTTCAAGAGATAAATTGTCTCCGACATCCAAATCTCATTGAATCAACATTATATCATCATCATAAGCATCACAACACCATCACCTCATTCCAACTTTTCATTTTAACATCCCCACATTCATCGATTTATCTCTTGAGGGGGCATATGTCTGTCAATACCTAAAATTCAAAAGTTTGGGGCATCAAAATCTTTTTTGAGCATCGACATAGAAATTTTATTTGAAGCAACGTGTAAACACATTACTTCAAAGAGGGGAAAAATGTATACACCTAAAAATAGTCATCACATTCAGTTAATTAAATACAACCTATTTAATTAATACTTCAACTACATATAAAGAAGGTCTTAGTTTATTTATATTGTTCACTTTCCTTTTAATTCTCCAAAATCACATTCTTCTAAATAATCAAATAAACAAAATACCCTAAACATGTTTATTTAATTAACCTTCCTTAATTTTGATTAAGAATTAGAGCACATTTCTACAACTTTTCATGTGCCACCTCATAAAGGTCACATGAAAATAAATAAGCCTAATTTTTTAATTAGAATCATCCTCACACACTTCCACCAATGAGAAAATAATATGGCTTTATTCCCCCACACTTCCAAAAAATTTTTAGCACATGGGTCTTTGTTTCACACTTGGGAATCCCATACATTTGGCATGTTTCCAATTGGTCAAAGGATTCTCTCCACACACATGGCATGTTGTCCTTGGTCAAGGGGACAACATCCTGAGTCCTTTCATCTCCACCGTCTATTATTTCTCCTTTGAATCTAGACCGTTGATAGGTGCCACCTAACAAAATGCTTGAGAAACTCTATAAATGCACCCTCTTTCCTTAGCATTTATCATCCACCTTTTGAGTAATGTTATAATGTTATTTTGACATACACATTGAAATAGTGTTGTAATGCCATTCATCATCCACAATTTGAGTAAAGTTACTATGCAGGTTTATCTTAGGAGCTTGGAGCTTTCATGGAGTCTTATACTTAGTTTTCATATCATGTGTTACTTTGAATTCTCATCTTAGATTAATTAATTGTTTCATAGTTACATTTTAGGTTAGTTTTTTTTATGTTTGCATTTGATTGTATGCATAATCATGGATAGTTCATTTTAGTTTCATATCATCTCACTCATCTCCACTTGCTCATTTATCATCAACATCATCCTTCGTTTATTATTGTATTAATCATCAATTCCATCATCTAGTTTCATTTAGAAGCATACCACTAATCCTTTCAGCACACATTTGCACATAGAAATCATCTTAGCTTGCATATTAAGCATCAAATCTCATTTTCTAGGTAGTCATTTTAACATCCTTTGTGCCCATAGAAATCTAAGGGACAAATAGTTTAATAATCCCTAGAAATAGAGGACAATGATACATATTTGAAAGATTTGATTGTATTACGAATAGAGTAGTTTTACTTGCTTCAAACTTTGAATATAAACTGTCTCATTAAGGTTTGTGCTGACATTAGAATCCTCTCCACATTCGACACACATAGAGTTGAATTTACTCTTTAATGCATCCAAATTCGTATTCCAAGGGTTTGGGGCCAAAAGCATAAAGACAAGGGGTGAAAAAATTAAGATTAAGTTTATACAAACTGACATAATAGAGTATTTGTAACAATTTAAGGAAATAAAGCTTAGGGTTTGTTCAAATATCAATGGAAATGGATGTTTTATGCTTTATTAAGCATTAGTAGGTCCAAGTAAAGGTGATTGAACAATTGGTTAAGAGATTTTGAGTTTGGAGGCATATTAACCAATAAGCCCTAGGTCTACAAATTAGGGGAAATTTGGAAAACCCAGTGAATAGTGAAGACTTAATAAGTTTTGGCTTGTGGTTTTAAGTTCCTGTTGGTTATGTAAAGATTTTTGGAGTATGATGAACTCATTTCAAGTCAGGGTTTGATAAATTTATAAGTTGATGCTATTATATATTGTCTGCTCAGTTAATTTTTTCTAATGATAGTAATCTTTAGAAGCCAAAAATGAATGGTTTGGAATAAGAGTTTGACGAAATCCAATATATGAAGCATGGGAAATGGTATCTTATGGTTATGTGGGCTTATTATCACTTGTTTGAGGAAATAGAAAGGATAATTTGGATTGGGTTTGTGTAATTGTGGTTTGTTGTGGCCTAAAAGGCCTAATAGCTGATTTGGAAGTTTTCAAGTTTGAATTGTTTATTTTGATGATAAGGTATGGGTCTATAAATTGGTTGATGCCTAATGTATTTTTAAGAATATTCAAGGTGTGTGATAGGTTTGGTGACAGATTGGAATTCATTTTTTCAAGTTGAGTGTTTGAGTTAAATTTTGAGAAAGAAAAATGCATTTGTGATGGGTAAGCAAACAAAGGGATGTTTTGAGTTTTGATTGGAATTGAGATAGATTGTTTTCTTCCTCTTGATCTTGCATTAGAATGGTATCAGAGATCAGCAAAAGGTCTGGGCTGAGAAAGAAGTTGGTTTTGGTATTGTGGTTTTGTAGTTGTGTGTGTGTGGTTGCAGGTTCAGAAGGTAACCTGGTGGCTGCCATTGAGAAGGTAGAGAGAAAATTGTGAAAAGTGAGTGAGTTGAAGCAAGGAGAAACTTGCTTGGTGACCATATTGGAGATGGATATTCTGAGAAGGAATTTGCAGGTAGAGGAAGAGAGAAAGAAGAAGAGACAAGAAAATTTTGATAGAGATATTGTTGAGATAAAGCAAGAGTTGAGCAGGTTGGAAAAAGAGTTCCAAGAATCCATAAAGAAGATAGAGCAGATGATAAGTTGGCATTTGGTGGTGAAAAAGAAAGTTGAATGTCCCATCAAAAATATTATCAAAAGAAGGAAAAGGAAAAAGAAGAAGATGAAAGAGAAATAAGTCTTTGAAGATGCTGAGGAGGTATTCATTAATGAGGAAAGAAAATTTGTTCCAGATGTTTCCAAGCATGAAGATATGACAGAGAACCTGATTCTAGAAGTTGAAGACATTGAGTTGATTAAAGGGATGATTGTGAATGAGTTGGTCTTGGAATTTTGCAAATAATTAAGGAGAGATGGAGGTATTGTGGTAAATATAATATGTCATTTCTTTGTTGTGTTACTTCTTTGGATAGGGAAGAAGTTGAAGGTCAAAGAACAAGGAGAGAAACAAGGTGTTGAGAGGCATCAAAGCATAAGGAACTTGATTTCAATGGGTGAGAAAGGTATGAAGATGATTTGCATGGACAAGATGAAACCTAAAGTGAAAATGAAGGTTATGGAATCTGTTCTAAGGTGGTAGAGCATACAAGGATGCAATTTTGTTGACAACCTTAGATCCAAGTGGACTTGGATTCTTTTCTTGGCTGGGAGTTTGGTGTAGGAACACCTTGACACAATTATTCCTCCTTGTGGAAATTTAGGAATTTGATTGAATTTTGATGTTCTTATCTTGTATTAAATTTATTTGAGTTATTTCTCATGTATTTTATGAGGCCATTTAAGAAAAATTTAAAATATGTCTATGTATCCAAAAGTTGTCAACACAAAAGTACAAAATTACAAAAAATGTAAAAGTTTCACAAATGCAACAAATGGAATATGTAGGGTCAGTTTAGTTTTAGGTAGTTGGAGGTAGTTGTAAGTTAAAAAGACATGTTTTATTCCATTAGAAAAGCTCTTGATACATTTAGAAGTTTGAGGGTGATTGAATAAAGGAGTTCAAAGAAAATCTTTGATTTTAATCATTTTCTTCAGAAACTTTGCATTTCTAGGCACTGTATGGCCATTGTACAGGCTAAGAAGCTTGATTAAATGGTTGTGAATGGTAATAGGATCAATCACCTCCCATCTATCTTTTTTTTCATGCGAATTGGTGAAGTTTTGTAAAAACTGTCAGAACCCTGATTAGGGAAAACAAAGTCATGGAAATTTATGTTTCTCTCATAATATTTGGTGGAATATTTTAATATTTGGTGAATTTAATATTTAATTCATCCAGATTCATATTTGAAGGGTTTGGGGCCAAAAGAGTAAAGACAAGGGGTGAAAAAATTAAGATTAAGTTTTTACAGACTGATAGAACAGAGCATTTGTAACAGTTTAAGGAAATAAAGCTTAGGGTTTGTTAAAATATCAATGGAAATGGATGTTTTATGATTTATTAAGCATTATTAGCTCCAAATAAAGGTGATTGAACAATTTTTTAAGATATTTTAAGTTCAGAGGCATATTAACCAATAGGCCCCAGGTCTGCAAATTAGGGAAAATCTAGAAAACCTAGTGAACAGTGAAGACTTAATAAGTTTTGGCTCATGTTTTTAAGTTCCTTTTGGTTTTGTAAATATGTTTGGAGTATGATGAAATAATTTCAAGTCAATGTTTGATAAATTTATAAGTTGATGCTATTATAAATTATCTGCTCAGTTAAGTTTGTTTGATGACAATCATCTTTAGAAGCCAAAAATGAATGGTTTGGAATAAGAGTTTGATGAAATCCAATGTATGAAGCATGTGAAATGGTATCTTATGGCTATTTAGGCTTATTATCACTTATTTGAGGTAATATAAAGGATAAGTGGGCTTGGGTTTGTGTAATTGTGGTTTGTTGTGGCCTAAAAGGCCTAATAGCTGATTTGTAAGTTTTAAGTTTGAATTGTTTATTTTAATGATAAGGTATGTGTTTGTAAATTGGTTGATGACTAATGTATTTTTAAGAATATTCAAGGTGTGTGAGAGGTTTGGTGATAGATTGGAATTCCTTTTTGCAAGTTGAGTGTTTGAGTTAAGTTTTGAGAAAGAAAAATGCATTTGTGATGGGTAAGCAAACAAAGGAATGTTTTGAGTTTTCATTGGAATTGAGATAGTTTGTTTTCTTCCTCTTGATATTGCATCATTCTTGAATTGAGCCTTATCAAAAAATTGGGATAAACTAGCCTTTACAGTAGTACGCTATTAAATAATTGAAATAATATAGCCTCTTCAACAAGACCCTATCAAAAATTAAACAACATAGCCTAAACTAGAGGTCAACAATTAAAAATCAATAATCAAAACAAACATAAATTGTATAACATATAGGATACACAACAACAAACAACAAACAATGCATTATGGAATGAAACACCTATATATATACCAACTATTTTTGTGAACTTTTCTTGGAATGTTCGCTGGCCTTCCCGAGTTTAGACTGCCTCAGCTCTGGGGATAGGGTGGTGGGTTATTTTCTTGTTTTGGTGACCTTTGGTCAAAACTATCATGGGCCTTCCAGGTTGTTGAGGTCTCCTTCGTCATGGAAAAGGTGGCAGGTTGTTTTTGGGTTTTAAAAATAAAAAGCATTTGACGTGACACCAGGGAAGGGATGTCAAATGGTATCAACATTAATTGTTGCATGGTTTGCATGTAGTGGTGATGGTGCAAGTGACATCTATCTTTAAAGTCCTTAGAAAAAAAGTGAACGTTTGTACAATTCTTGATAGTGCATTGTTGGGTGTCATCCTCTAGGTTTTATGTGTCGATGGTGGTGTGGGTTGTGATAATTGTGTGCCCATTTTTTGCTGGTGGTGGAGAAAGAATGGATGGGCAGAGAAAGCAAGTGGGAAGAGGTGTATTTGAAGGAAGCGAGAAGAGGTGCATATTGAAAAAACCGTTTGTAGAGTATTTCTAAAACAATTTATGTTATTTTCCAAAGGTGATTGCTAATTGTTGCTCTGTATAGGCTGCGTTGTTTTAGAGTATATTGTTAACTAAACAATAGTCATTTTCACAAACAATATACTCTTTTCTCAACAACAACTTATCAAAATTAGAAGCAATCAACAGTACCTTATCACAGATAAAACAATATTCCTTGCCGAAAACAACGGATTCATAGTAACCAACCCAAGTAAAAATATACTCATTTCTTAACAAAAGCTTACCAACAATAGAAACAATATAGCTTGCTCAACAATGCACTCTTGAAAATTAATAATGGAAAACCCATCAAAAAACATACTGCTTTCTATACAAAACCTTCTTGAGAATTGAAACAATGCACCATTTTCAACAACACCTTATCAAATATGATACAATATAGCCTAACATAGAGAACAATAATCAACAATTCCTAATATAACCAAACATGTAGTGTACAACTTTAACTATTTCATTCGGTTCCACCCATAACCACAAAACGTAAGAGGCTCACGCATATACAACTAATGTGTATACATACATGTGTGTATATATATATTTATATGTATATATGTAAATATATTTGTATGTATATATGTATTTATATGTATGTGTGTATATATATATATATATATATATATGTATTTACATACATATATGTATATGTATATATATGTATATGTATGGATACACACACACACACACACACACACACACATATATATATCTATACACATCTATTTAGATATAGCAGTAGGGTATGTGTAGGATCATCATGGAAAAAACAGGCCCTTAAGTGGCAAAAAATTCAAAAAAATTAGAGTTAGGCAACTTGACGTAAAAAATTGAGTAAGTTATATGTATTATTTCAAAAATATGTAAGAATATAATCTATAGAAAATTTAATGTAGTTTATAAAATACTAGGTTTGTTTAAAAAAAAAAAAACATTTGGTGAAAATTTGAAATTTCAATGCAGTAGTACTTAAATTTTAGGGAAAAAATAAGAAGTAGATGTTTGTTTGACCACCCTAACCACAATCAATTGATAATTATTTTTTATAATATTTTAGATATAAGTAGAGGACTCATGTTCGGATGCGATGCATATTTTGTTGTAATATTTTTCCAAGTAAATAATTAATTATGATTTTTTTATTAGAACTTTTAAAAAATATAAAAACTCGTATGTCTAACCACCTTAACTTGGTCAAAACTTCATGAAATTCATTTTTTTTATTTTTTTAATCCTATAGTATGTGAAGCATAGAATGTGACACATGTTTTGGATTCAAAAAGTGTGATATTTTTTAAAAGATATAGATGTTTTTCAATCAGCCTATCAATTAGGACTTTAGTTTTAATTCAAATAGAAAATGAATAATAATTACTTATTAAATTCAAAGTAAAGCATAATTTATATTGGTGGAAAGTTGAGAATCTCCTTTAAAAACTCTTTTCGTTTTATCAATTTTGGGTAAAAAAAAAGTCGCCAGCCACATACCCATCATATTGCCACTTTTTGGCCCATCATGATCCTGCACATACCCAATATTTACATATATAGATATTTACATGTGTATATATATATATATATATATATTTGGCTATATGTCTATGCTTTTGATAATTAAGCACCACATGAAGCATGCCTACAACTCATTTTAATAAGAAATATATATTAAACAAGACATTATTTAAAAAGGGAAAAAAAGCATTCAAATTTATTGTTTTGAGAAGATAGTTATTTATTTTGAAACAAATTTGTTATTTATTTAATTCTTGAAAAAGGGATTCTTATAACAACAGGCTTTCTATTAAACATGCTAAAGAACACTGGCTTCCACATACATGTGCTCAATACCTTTTTGAAGCTATTAAAGGGACTATTCAAATACTCTTTTTAGGGCTAGCCTTCTCGGGATTGACATTTTGAATATTAACATTGGCAAAGCTATCCAAAAATATACTCCTTTCTGAACAAAACCTTATCGAATATTGAAACAATATAGTCTTTTCAACAACATTATGGAAAATGAAACAATATAGCCTCAGGGAGAGGAAAGTAATCAACAATACTTGATGTAACCAAACATAGAGTGTACAACATTAACTATTTTATTATGTTGCAACCATAAGTAGAAAAAAAAAGCCATCAATTAAACATCATTAGTTTCAACAGTGGGCCAAATGGACAAACCCACAAAACTGTAGCCATAGAGCCCATGAAGAACAATAGCCATACAATACAACCATAAATGAAACAATATTCTTTTTCAAATAATATTTTTTTCTATCAACAACACCTTATCAAAAATTGAAATAAAAATAGCGTTTTGAACAAAACCTTCTAAAAAATGAGACAATATAGGCCGAGGTGGACAATAACAATCGATAAAGAACTGCATAATGTCAACAATTTTATTCCGTTAGCTATAAAATAGAGAATATAGCCTTCTCAGCAACATAGAACCAACAATGTTAACTATTTTATTTTGTTCCAACCATAACTAGAAACATGGAAGCCATAAATCAATCAATATTGGTTTCAACAGCGAGGTAGATGGAGAAACCCACAAAGCTATAGCCTTGAAACCCATGCATAATGATGGCCACATAATGTAAACATAAACGAAACAATATTTATTTTAACAAACAATATTGTCTTCTATCAACATCACCTTATTGAAAATTGAAACAATATATATACATATATATACATATATATATAAATATATATACATATATGTTAATATTAAAATATACTCTTTCCTGAACGGAACGATAATAAAAATTGAAAGAATCTAGGATTTTTAACGACACCTTGTCAAAAATTGAAATAATATAGCCTATTCAATGATATCTTATCGAAAATAGTGCAATATAGCTTGCGGTGTAGAAATATTAATGGTTATTATTTCTTGAACGGAGCCTTATCAAAAAATTGGGAGAAAATAGCCTTTACAATAGTACGCTATCAAATAATTGAAATAATATAGCCTCTTCAACATGACCCTATCAAAAATTAAACAGCACAGCCTAAACTAGAGGACAACAATTAACAATCAATAATCGAAACAAACATAAACTGTATAACATCCAGGATACACAACAACAACGAACAAAATAATGCATTATGGAATGAAACACCTACATATATATATGTATATATACATATATATATGTATATATACATATATATGTATATGTATATATATATCTATGTATATATGTTTATATATACATATATGTATATATACATATACATATATATGTATATGTATATATATATATATGTCTATGTATATATACATATACATATATATATATATATGTATATGTATATGTATGTACATATATATATACACATATATATGTATATATATATACACACACATATATATATATACACATATATATGTATATATATACACATATATATGTATATATATATGTACATATATATATATGTATATATATCGGATATGTTTGTGAACTTTGGTTGGAATGTTTGTTGGCCTTCTTGAGTTTAGACTGCCTTGGCTCTGGGGATAGGGTGGTGGTTTGTTTTCATGTTTTGGTGAACTTTGGTCGGAACTACCACAGGCCTTCCAGGTTTTTGAGGTCTCTGTTGCTGTGGAAAAGGTGGTAGGTTGTTTTTGGGTTTTTTTTTTTAAAAGTGTTTGATGCAACACTAGGGAAGGGCTTTGAAATGGCATCGACATATATTGTTGCATGGTTTCCATGTAGTGGTGATGGTGCAAGTGATGTCTATCTTTAAAGTCCTCAGAAAAAAAAAGTGAACATATGTACAATTCTCGATAGTGCATTGTTGGGTGTCATCCTCTAGGTTTATCTTATTGTTCAAGATAGCTTTGAGTGAGGAGATATTGAAAATTAAAACAATATAGCCTTTTGAAAAGAAATATAGCCCAGGATACACAACCACAACCAACAAACACTGGAAAAGGTTAAGAATTATATTTTGTTCGGTACACAACCACAAAACGGAACCCACAAAGAGAAACCAACAAAGATTCACAACAAGCAACCCAAGTAAAAAATATACTTATTTCTGAACAAAAGCTTGTCACAAATAGGAACAAAATTAGCCATTTTAGCAAGAGTCTGTCATGGAAGAATAACAAAAAAATGTGAAATTTAGTGTGGTGAACATCTGTATTTGATAGATAATATGTAAATCAGCAGATTTAAAGAGTTTTATTATGTATAGTAAAAAATACAGAATACATGTGTAGTGCAAGGGATATATATATACGTGTATATGTGTGTGTGTGTGTGTGTGTGTATAGTGTTGTGCATAGTTTTGGTCTAACTGCGGTAGGTGGAAGGCAATGTTGTTTGATTGTGTGTTGGCTTGTTACTCTGTATTTGTGTGTTTTTGCTGTCTTGGCCGTTGTTGTAACCAATATTTTTTTTTTGTTGCATTATTGCTGTGTGTTTTTGTGCACTGTTTTATTGCTTTGCAACTATTGCCATTACATGGAAACCATGAATGAAATAATATGTTCCAAGCTATTCAACAAAAACCAACAATTTCTATATATATATATATATATAGATATACATATATATATGCATGTGTGTGTATATATATATATGTATGTATAGATATACATATGTATATATGTATATAAATTTATATATATATATAAATGTGTATATATGTGTATGTATATATATATATGTATATATATTTGTGTATATGTATGTATGTATATATATACATGTATATATATGTATATGTATACATATATGTGTATATATATATATATTTCATGGGAAAGGTAAACAAATTAATAGGATATGCATCTAAGTTTGCTTAAGATGAAGAAGCAAGGGAGCTATTTTGGCCTGTAGAGAATGCAGTGAGGCATTATAAAATCCATGGCATTTTCCATGACTTTAGAATTCATGGAATTTTCTAGGGAATCACAAGTCATGGTATTTGCAATGGGTTTTATAGAACTTTTGACTGCATGCATTGCATGGCAAGACCACTGCTCAATGTTTGCTTGTGCCTGCTTGCAATATGTTTCTTGAGGTGTGGAATATCAGGTGTAATTACAACCATCCCTACAATATGGATACCATACAAAAATTAATGTTGGTGCCACAATGTCTTGTTCTTGTGCAATTGTTGCACATGAAGAATGCAACCTTATCAAAAATTGAGAGAAAGTAGTCTTCCCAATAGTAGCCTATCAAAAATTGAAATACTATACCCTCTTTAGCAGCACCCTATCAAAAATAAAACAAGATAGCCTAGGATAGAGAACAGTAAGTAACAATGCATAATGAAATCAAACAAAAATTGTATAACAAAAATAAATAATTAGGAAAAATGCTTCAATATTGTATATAATAGTTAATATAAAGTATATCATTTGAAGTGTTTCTTGTAAAGGTTTAGATAAATAACTATTTTCAGAAAATAATAAACATTGGGAAGGCTATGTATGTACATTCCTCACATCTACTTTGACATACATGCAAATCTACACATAGGAAAAATTAATATTGTCTCATTTATGGCTTTCATTATGTGCAAATGGTTGCAATATATTAAAATAGTCGGTGTTGTTTTCATAACACAATGCTAATTATTATTCTTTTCCTTTGGCTATATAATTTCATTTGCAATGCAAAATAAAATAGTTAATATTATAGAGTTAATGTTGTTATCTAGAAGCCATTCTTGACTTTCATATTGAATGATTTCACATTGACTATCAATAGAAATCTACATATACAATATTAGATGCAGAAAATAGTATTATGAAATAGTCATAATCAATGATGGGCAATGGAATCTAACACAATGTGTTTAAGATTAACTATTTTATTCCATTGCTAGCATAACCTGAAATGTAAACCCCTGAGCAAGAACATAAATTTTCCACCACTTTCATGAATAGTGAAACCAATCTTTCTTGACACACTTAAGATACAGGATATCATTGCAAAGTCCTTCTTAAGGTTGGGAGAAATAATAACTAAAAAGATTCTGTGAAGGTGGTTGGAGGTTATTTTGGTTTTTTTGCATTGGGTGATGGTTGAAAAATGAATACATGCAATCCATAGATCAAACAATATTGATATTAAGAGACAATACAACCTTTTCTAAACAACACCTTACCTGGAATTGAAACAATATAGCCTTCTCAATAACACCTTGTTGAAAATGATACAATGTAGCTTAGGCTAGAGTATATAAAAATGAAGAATGCCTTATACAAATCAATATAAATTGTATAGCGTTCACTATTTTTTAGCATTTTAACCATGGTGACAAAATGAAGGGCATGAATCAAAAATTCGTTTCTCCCCTATGTGTACATATGTATGTATGTCACAGTGCATGAAAAGAACATTGATACACAGTGATTGGTATGCTAATTTTTGTTGGGACATTCTTGGAATGATAGGTTGTATTCTTGTTGTTATATAGAACATTGGTGCCTCCATTGATCGCATTGATGGACAATTTATGTTCGAGGTTGCTTGTCTTAGGGGAACATAGATTGTTTTTGAAATAATTTATGAAGAGGTCTGTAACATGTAGCTTTTTTATACTATTTATTTTCTGTCATATTGTAATTATCCTAGCAACAAAAGAAATTGAAATGCAAAAAAAATTGTAATTTAAAATTTGGGAGTGGAGCTTGTTAGCCTTTCTTGGTTTAATTGAATCTTTGGTTGTTGTGTTGTTCTCATAATAGACCTTGTGGCTAGTCGCCAGTGTTGCAGCTCTTTCCTTTTCAAAGAGCAGCCCCAAAAATGTCGGTAGACTCTAGCTCTCCCCAGGTTGCTCGACAACCCTTTGTCACCGATCCTGTAAGTGTGTTCCTTATTTATTTTTGTTTCTAGCACTTGTATTGGTTGTTTTCCATGTGCATTAAGCAAAATACAACCATGCTTTTCTTGCATTTGCAACCCTTCTATTGTATAGTCTGACTTGTTTATATTTGAGGTATTTATGTGGCCTTCACATTTTTATTAGCTGGATATTTGGGAGTAGGCTATCTGTAGCTATTTATGTGTCTTCCATTTTAGTAGACTTACATATAACTTTCTTCTTGTTGTAATATTTCTTATGGAGCATCTAGTGATAATTATAGACTTGTTCATAGGCATTATTGCATTTAATTCTATACATATATATATATATATATATACATTTGTGGATGTTTTGACACCTTCAGATCTTCTATTAAGTCAACAACAGCCTAAACATTGCTTTCACAATTGATCCCAATGGTGGAAATTTTATTTACTTGCTCAGGGGTTTGGTGAGAGCGCACAACACTCCATGAGCCAATATGGTAGGGTGGAAATCAAACCTTCTTTTCTTATATTGATATTGCATTCCATAGCATGCACCAGGTATGCCTAGATTTTATTTACTTCAATCCTCCCATTACAAGTCCATAGCAAACAATGTCTAACTGAAAATAATCTAAAGTTCCCAATTACTGAGTTGAGTTTTTAATGCAACCTATTATTCCCTCACTGGAAAAATATGGACTCCATACATAGAGCAATGTTGCTCCCACAAGCTGTGTCAAGTGATCTTTATTTCATTTTCCCAAGCAACAACCATATGTTCCTAGATTTAGACTTATATATATTTTTTCTTGCATCTATTGATAGGTTCATGTTGGAAAAATTATTTACTAGGTCTTTGTTGAAATCATGATTGTCTCATTGAAGGGTTTTCTTCTGTGTGGATGGTTGCAACACTATAGAGTTTATGTTGTTTTCTACAAGGCATTGTTGACTGTTGTTCTATAGCTTCTCAGTGTGTGCTAGCCCTTCTCGCCACCTTTTCCATGGCCACTAGAAGTCTAGTGATATGAGAAGGGTTGCTTGCTAGCCGGGAGGCTGCCAATTTCAATTGTACTGCAAGGCATTTTTGGCTATCATGCTCTAACTTTGGTTAAAAGTTGGGGCTACAGACCTACAGTCAACAATGCCTTTTTGTAAATGGCATAGATTGTTCACTTGCTTTGGTGACTTACAAAATGCTAAATATTTCTTTGTGCATATATGTTGATTTTATATTGCTTGTTGGGTATGTGCAGGATCATCATGGAAAAAATAGGCCCTTAAGTGGCAAAAAATTAGAAAAATTAGAGTTAGGAAACTTGATGTAAAAATTTGAATAAGTTATCTATATTATTTCAAAAATATGTAAGAATAGAATCTGTAGCAAATTTAATGTAGTTTCTAAACTACTAGGTTTTTTAAAAAAAAATCTATTTGGTGAAAATTTGAAATTTCTTGATATAGTAGCACTTAAATTTCAGGGAAAAAATAAGAAGTAGGTGTTTGTCTGACCACCCTAATCACAATAAAATGATAATAATTTTTATAATATTTTAGATATAAGTAGAGGACACATGTCCCGATGTGATTCATATTTTTTGTAACTTTTTTCCATGTAAATAATTAATTATGATTTTTTTTACAACTTTTAAAAAATATAAAAACTTGTATTTCTGACCACCTTAACTTGGTCAAAACTTCATGAAATTATTTTTTTTTTTTTAATCCTATAGTATGTGAAGCATAGAATGTGACACATGTTTCAGATTCAAAAAATGTGATACCATTTGAAAGCTATAGATGTTTTTCAATCAACCTATCAATCAAGACTTTAGTCGTAATTCAAATAGAAAATTAATAATAATTATATATTAAATTCAAAGTAAAGCTTAATTTATATTGGTGGAAAGTGAAGAATCTCCTTTAAAAACCATTTTTGTTTCATTAATTTTGGGTAAAAGAAAAGTCATTAGCCACATACCCTATACATACCCATCATATCACCACTTTTTGGCCCATCATGATCCTGCACATACATTGTATGTGTTTATGTGGATTGTTTGATTGCTTTGTAGCTTTCACCACTACATGGAAACCATAAATTAAATAATGTGTTAGAAGCTATTTAGCAACAACCAAGAATATGTATATATCTGCATCTAACATTAGATTTATATATATTAGTTAGACTTTTGTTTTTGAGCTGCATATATATGCATTGCATCTGTTGGATTCATGTGTACCATTATGTTGCTTGGAAGTATATCAGAAAAAAGAAGTGTGTTTTCATTTTCTTGTCTTTTGTTTCTTTTTTGGTTTGTCCAAATATGTATGTATGTGAAATTAGATCTAGGCAGCGTTGATATATACTACTTTCCATGTTTATTGTTTGGTGAATTCTCATGGGAACATTTTTTCATGTATGGGGTCCATATATTGGGGATGGTTGCAATAATAGCTTGGATTTAAAACTTACCAAAGTAATTAGGCAGTTTATGTTATTTGGACTAGTGTTGGGTTGTGGATTGGGCTGCACAACATATGCAACAAACATTGTAGCCATAGCTTGTATAGTAAGTCTAATAAGGCATATGGATTTTACCATTGATTAGGCTAGTCAATGATGTATCTTACGTTTGATTTCATATTTTGTATGTGCAAATCTGTGTGAACTTTTCACATTTCATGCAAACAAAATTCATATGTTTGAGGCCCACCTATGGATATATATGTGTATTGTATAGGCATAGCTTTGGATGCATATATGTGTGTATAGATTTCCCTTTGTAAACATATATCTATGTAGGCATGGTTGTAAATTGATAAAATAGTATATGTTCTTCATGATGGGTTGTTGTTGGCTATTTTTGTGTTGTTTCAAGGTAGTTTTTATTTGTCTAGGCCTCAATAGTGGCTTGATCAATGTTGCATCTCACACTTGATATATATCCTTCCATTGTAACAAACCGTTATTGAGGTCTAAACAGGTAAGAACTATGCTTTAACAAGAACATTGACTATTTTATTACTTTCCATACATTGTGACTGCATAGGGACTATATGTCAATTAGGCCTGATGTGAACCAACATTTAATTTTTTTGGCCTTCTTTATTGATCCACCAAATTCTTTTGATTTCAAAATCAAGAAATATCCACTAGCTTTATTAAGAGCTAAAAAAATGGGGAGGTTGGCGAAAATTCTGACCAAAGTTCACAAAAATAGGGGGTAACCACCCATCGTGCATGTGAGTTGTTACACTTCATGAACAATGCCATAAACCTTGCATCCAATAGATTCCATAAATTACACACCCTTGGTTTGAATACCAACCCAAAAGCGGAAACCTGTGAAACATAAAATATACACAGTTACAAACTGGTGCAAAGCCACATCCACAAAACATGAACTTTGAAGAGATACCCATAGAAGATTGGCAACAACAAACCCAAACAAAAATATACTCTTTTGTCAACAAAACTTGATTAGAAATTGAAACAATACAACCTTCTCAACAAAATCTTCTCGAATATGAAAAAATATAGCTAGAGTAGAAGAACAATAATCAACAATACCCAATGGAATCTAACACAAAGTGTATAACATTAACTATTTTATTTTGTATATATACATGTGTATATATATATACATATGTACATACATATATGTATATATGTGTGTGTATATATATTTCTATTTTATTCCGTTACATACATATATGTACATACATATATATATGTATATGTATATGTATGGATACATTTATGTATATATGTATGTGTATATATATGTATGTACATACATATATATTGGTTTGGACACCTACCCAAGTATAGAAACCCACAAAACAAAAAAAAATTATAGTTAGAAATAGGCATGGAAAACCAAAGCCATGAAATGCAAACCTTAAACTGAACAATAGTCTTTATCACAAACAATACAGCCTTTCCTTAATAGCACGTTATCAAAATTTGAAGCAACCAATAGAACCTTATTACAGATAAAAAAATATAGCCTACAAAAACCTGTGGACTACAGTTGTAACAATATGGCAAATGTCTTTCCCGATATGCACCTCTTTTTGCTTGGTCCAAGCAAACCTTTTTCTGCTGCTAGCTCTATTGATGTTGCCTTGTTTCCGTAATCCTACAACCGTAGCCACAACATGGAAAGAATAAAGAGAAACCCACAAAAAATCATAGTATCGAATCCATGTAAAACCATGCACACACATTGCAAACCATATATGAGCTACTATTTTTTTTTCTAGAAACTATATAGTATTTTCTGAAGAAGAGCTAATCAACATTTGAAACAATCAATAATACCTTATCAAAAATTAGATAGCATGGATTGGCACAAACCATGAACCACAAATCAAATACTATTGCTAATGGTTTTCCCAACATGCACCTCTTCCCACTTGCTTCAAACACACCTCTACTCGCTAGCTTTCCTACACAAAAAAAGAGCAAAGTATTATTACAGGCGACACTTTCCTTTTTCTTTGCAAAGATTTCCCCATGCAAAAAAAATAACATAACCTCCACCCACCTTCGCATAGACTGCACATAGCTTGATCGAGCTAGCACCCTCATAGAAGCTTACCTTCCTCGCTAATGTGTCTGATAGCATGTATAACAACATAATCACACCAAACAATACCTTACTGAAAATTCCTTATATATTCATTTTGTCCTCAAAGCATTAAACGATAGCTGTTATTACAACCATTGCCAGTACACAAAAATCATACAATAATTAATGTTGATGGGAGCCAACATCCAATTACAATGGCCTTCTCTATCCATGTTGTGTGGAATGCACCACCCTAATCCCAAGGTACCCAACAACCGCCTCTGCCATCTTTTAGATGGCCACTGGTGGGCTAGAAATATATGTCTATTTATATGGATATATATGTATATATGTATATACAATAACATATATGTGTGTGTGTGTGTGTGTGTGTGTTTGTGTATGTATGTATATATATAGACATTTATATATATATATTTATATGTATATATACATATACACATATGTATATATACATATGTATATATATGTTTGTGTATGTATATACATAGGAATACATATAATGACAAGAGGAATGAGCTTGATGCATAGAGGTTGCATGAAACAATTGATTTCATTAAGGAAAATGGGTCAAGAGTGCGGAATTTTTTATGAAGCCTCTGTGCATCAAGCTCATTTCTATTGTCATGTTGTCTTTTGTCTGTATCCATAAAATCCTACTGCTACTCATTGACCTTCAATGAACATATGCATATATATATACTATATATATAGTAACAAATATAAGAACATACTTCCATGCATAAAACACTACTTTCTCAACAAAACCTCATCAAAAAATGAGCCAATACAGGCTTCTCAATAGTACCTTCTTGAAAATGAAACAATATAGCTTAAGCAAGACAAGTATAATCACCAATGCCCAATGGGGTATTTGAGTTGCAGCTATATTGCATTTGTATACAAGGTAAGGCTATATGTTATTCTTTCCATCTCTTCTTTTGCAACTACATCCAAAATTGTTTGACACAAATGCCACATCTGTATATAATTTTAGCCACAAAACAAAATCCATAAACAAAAACCTAGAAGGTTTCACTTAAACAAACCAGATTTAAAATATACTCATTTCTCAATAGAACCTTATCAAAAAAATTGATACAATATAACCTTCTGAATAGAACCTTCTCAAAAACTATACTTCTTTCTAAGCACAACCTTAAAAAAAATGTGAACAATTATATAGTGTTTTCAACAACACCTTATCGGAAATGAAACAATATGGCCTAAGGTAGAGAACAATAATCAACAATACCTAGTGCAAAGAAACATAAAGTGTATGCCATTAACTATTGTATTATGTTCCAACCATAAGCAGAAAATAGAATCCATAAATGAAGTAATGTTGGTTTCAACAACAGCTTAGTTGGACAAATGCACAAAACTCTAGCCACAAAACCCATCCAAAACAATAGCCACATAATGAAACCATAAACAAAACAATTATTCTTTCAAAAAACATTATAGTCTTTTCTCAATGACAACTTATCAAAAATTGAAACAATATAGCCTTTTGAACAAAACCTTATTGAAGATGGCACAATATAGCTGGAGCTAGACAATAGAAAACATCAAAAAATGCATAATGGTTGGTATCTTGCATTCCACTTTTGTAGACTTTGCATTGAATACTTGTTGAAGCACTCAAACACTTTGTGCTATTTACCATAGGGAATTGTTGTTTGTTCTTCTATTGGCTTGAATAGATTGCTTCATTTATCATTTCAAGTATTCTTATTGAAAGAATAAAGACATTAAAGTTCAATGAAGATGATCTTTCCAATTTTTCTATATATATATACATACATGTACATACTAACGTAAGAAATATATATATCTATATATATGTATATATGTGTATATATGTATATATATATCCATACGCATATATGTATATATATATACACACACACACACACATATATATGTATTTACATCTGTAGCAAAAAGTTGTATTCACCGGGAAATTTCAATTGCATGCATGTATATTTATCTATATACATACGTAGATGTATACATGCATACAACCATGTCCACAAGTAGATGTATGGACAACTGTAGATACTGATACATCTCTTAAAAAGGGAAAAAACACTATATCAATAAAAAACATTCAATTATGAAACAGTATTGATTTTAACAAACAATATAGGCTTCTGACAATAATTCCTTGAGGAAAATTAAAACAATACAACCTTTACAACAACACTTTGTTGAAAATGAGACAATATACAACAAACTAGACAACAACAATCAACAAAGGGTGAATATTGTTAACAATGTAATTCCTTACTAGACATAGCTGCAAATGTGAAGGAATAAACAAACTCTCACATAGAAAAAAATTGCAGTGGCAATGCCATCTAAAATTATACTGTTTGTACCCTCAACAAAATTTGATAGAAAATTGAAAGAGTATGGGCTTCTCAACAACATCTTTTTGAAAAAAAATACAACATAGCCTAGGGTAGAGAAGAGTAATCAACAATACCTAGTGCAATCAAAAATAAAACGTATAAGGGTATGTGTAGGATCATCATGGAAAAAATAGGCCCTTAAGTGGCGATAAAATTTAGAAAAAGCAGAGTTAGGCAACTTGATGTAAAAATTTGAATAAGTTATCTCTATTATTTCAAAAATATGTAAGAATAGAATTTGTAGAAAATACAATTTAGTTTCTAAACTACTAGGTTTATTTAAAAAAAAAAAATTCTATTTGGTGAAAACTTGAAATTTCAATGCAGTAGCACTTAAATTTCAAGGAAAAAATAAGAAGTAGGTGGACCACCCTAACCACAATAAAATGATAATATTTTTTATAAGATTTTAGATATAAGTAGAGGACTCATGTCCCAATGTGATGCAATTTTTTTTCTAAGTAAATAATTAATTATGAATTTTTATTACAACTTTTAAAAAATATAAAACTATGTCTCACCACCTTAACTTGGTCAAAACTTCATGAAATTCAATTATTATTTTTAATCATATAGTATGTGAAGCATAGAATGTGACACATGTTTTAGATTCAAAAAATGTGATACCATTTGAAATCTATTGATGTTTTTCAATCAACCTATCAATCAAGACTTTAGTCGTAATTCAAATAGAAAATGAATAATAATTATTTCTTAAATTCAAAGTAAAAGCATAATTTATATTGGTGGAAAGCTGAGAATCTCCTTTAAAACCCTTTTGTTTCATCAATTTTGGGTAAAAAAAATTCGTCAGCCACATACCCTACACATACCCATCATATTGCCACTTTTTGGCCCATCATGATCTTGCACATACCCATAACATTAAGTATTTTACACCATTGCAACCATAGCCAGAAAAAGGATGGAATAGATCAAACAATATTTTCTCCAATAGCGAGCTAGATGCAAAAAGCCACCAAATAGAAAGATTCATAGTAACATACCCTTGCAAAACAATAGCCATAAAAAATGGACCAAAGATTAAACAATATTTGCTTTTACGAACAATATAGTATTCTCTCAACAACAGCTTATCAAAATCTGAAACAATCAAGATTACGTTAACAAAGATCAAGCAATATAGCCTGTAACAACCTACGAACCACAAGTGAGACAATATTGAAATGGTTCTCCCAGTATGCATGTCTTTGTGCTCGCTTCACATACATAGATATTTGTATATATGGTACATGCATTCTGCATCACTCTCATTATTAGTGCCATTGGAAACACTTTTTGTATTGATTTCGGGGTGATTGGCCCATGCAAAAAATAGAAAATATATTGCAGTCACCTTTAGAGAAACTTGACAGCATGCGGTTGGACTTGCACTTTCACAGAAGTTCATCTTCTTGGCATCAAGATTTACTATTCTATGGTGTCCCTATAGTGGAAATGGTTGTGCCAGTACCCGCTACTCAAAAAGCTAAGTAGAGATAGCGAAACTCTATGCAATTTTCAATAAGGAATTGTTGGGCATTCTTCTATGAATTTACCTCCTTTCACAGTTGTGAGCCAAGATTGCGAGCTTCTTTGAAGGTTGAAGTCTGACTAGTCATTCCAATAGATATATCACAAAATGAGTTGTTGCAATGATATGATGTATGTTATGTTTGATGAGAAATATTTCTTCCACCATTGATAAAAGTGATGGATAATCTATGTTCTTGCTCGAGGGTTTGGCGAGAGCCCATGGGGATTCATGACCCAATATGGCAGGGTGGAGATCAGGCCTTATTTTCTTGTTTTTCATTGCATATTTGCTATATGTTGTTTAGTTGTGTTGTGGGTGCTTGTGGACATGGTTGTATGAATGTATAAATTTACATATGCATCATATACGTAAATCACAAAAACAATGCACCACCTTTTCTGTAGCACCAAAGAGCTCAAAGACCGGGAACACTAATGGAAATTCTGACCAGGGTTCACCAAAACCAAACAATGGTTCACCAGATTTTTGTTGGCACTAGAAAACTCTAAAACCGGTGCATATATATGTGTGTGTGTGTATGTATATATGCATGTGCACTCAAAAAATTATGTCCATGATATGGTAGAGTGGACATTACATCTTGTTTTGTTTTATTTGGGTGTTTGCAAGCACATTTTTGTCTTCATTGTAATATATGTATATATCTATGTATATGTATATGTGTATGTATACATACATGTGCAAATGGAAAATATGAATTTTTAATAGATGGAGACTTGAATGAATGAAGGCACAATGCACAACCATAGGAGCACCATCATTATATTCTTAAATTAAAAGTGTACATTGTACCTTTCATTTTTTGCACTCTCCATTGAAAATATTTCAAATGTATATCTACATTTGCAAATACATTTACATATGTGTATGCTTTGGTTGTTATCAATATATCACTATTGAGGGAAGTATCTGTGAATGTGCATGTTTCTAGTTTTTTGATTTTTTGCTTTTGCACCATGTTTTATACTTACAACTGGAAAATCACTAGATATTCATCTGATGCATACTACTGATTGTGATGTCTTAGTAATAACTATTAGTATGAAAGGGTCTATATTGGGCATAGTTAGTAGCATTGGTTTCACCATTAATCATACTAGTAGGTAATGTATTTTCTTGCTCGAGGGTTTGGTAAGACTTGATGCAGCTGCATGTCCCACTATGGTATGGTGGATAGCAAGTATTTCTTTGGTCTGTTTCATTTTCTATTGCTTGTCTATTGATTGGCTGCATTCTTGCTTTCTTAGCTAGCCTACACATCCTTTTATATTCCTAGGTAGGAAAAGCTGTGAATTGTTGACCTGTTGTTTGCAAACACATTCTTGTCTTCATTTTGCTATATGTGTATGAATATGTATATGTATATATGCATGTGTAATAAAAAAAAGTGAAGTTATTTTAGATGGAGTGTAATGAAGGAAGGCATGATGCACAACCATAGGTAGCAGCAGCGGTGCACTCTTCTTTAAACAGTGCATCGTACCTTCCATTCATTACACTCTCCATTGAAAAGAGATTGCATATGCATATATACATTTTCAAAGTCATTTCCATATATGTTTACTTTCATTATTGTCAATAAGTGACTATAGGGAAAAGTATTTATCTACATGCAGGTTTTTTATTTTCAAAGTTTTCCCTCCTATGTGCCATGGTTTAATATTTGCAAGTAGGAAATCCCTATATATGTGTGCAATGTATAATGTCAAGTGTGATGCCTTGGCTATTATTGCTTCTGCACTCGAAAAATAGCCGTTTGAATGAAAGGTGCTATATTGGAAGTAATAAGCAACATTCATTTCATGATTGATCATAGGGAAGAAATTTATGGACACACTTGAGCTTATACCATTGATGAGACTTCTTTTTTAGAAGAGTATATATGTTTTAAACTATGTATCATCATACTTGACAAATTTCTAGTATATGCGACATGGTTTAACACTAAAAATGCTTAGTTGAAAAGAAGTCTTGTCAATGTATAGTGTTATCATTAATTATTGTCTGGAGGAAAATTTAGTATTGCAATTGGTGCATTTGCTTTTGAATTAACTACTTCTCCAATGAGATTGTTCTGACAAGGCTTTGTGACCCAGTATGCTGGGGTGGAGAGAAGACACTCCTTTCTTCTGTTTTCAATTTGTATTAGCTTTTTGTTCATTGGTTGCATTCTTGTTTTTTTTAGTTCAAGTTTGAAAGCAGTTTTAAATACAATGCATGTGGATACATACATTTATCTATAAATATACATATATTATGGCTTCCATATTGTGTTAATGGATGGAAGATAGTAAAATAGTTCATGTTATATAGTTTATATTGGTTTCCATAGGGTATTGTTGAGTGTTGCTATTTACCTTTGGCTACTTTGTTGCATATTCAATTATCTTTATTGCTTTAGTTATACCATTGGACTTTAACTTGGTATTTGCAACTGTATACATCCAAAATTGGTCTGGAGAATATTAATTAAATATTGATTATTTAATTAATAAAAATCTTTATTTCTTCTATTGTATAAATAAAATGCAAAGTTTATTTATATAGTTCATATTTCTTAATTCCTCCCATCTAAACCAATTTCTTCATGAGTTAATTAAATAAAAAAAACAACTAATTTGTTTTATTTGATTAATTCCCTTTCATTAAATTTGAATTCTTAATTCAAATTTTGTCACATTTCTCCATATTCTTCTAACCTCCTTCCACATCATCATCCTCATTTTTCACCATGTGTCACATGAAAATAATTATTCCTAATTTAGAAAGTGGGTATTTACTCTCAAAAATCTCATCAAACTCAGAGACACATAGCTTCTTCTTTCCATTTATTCTTTTCTACACTTGCTAAGTTTGTTCTATTAAAGGGGACAACTTCCTTATTTCTCTCTAACCTCCTCATTTCTCACTGTTGATCTCTCCAGATTTAATCCCGATTTTCCATTACTTCCAACTCACCTTATGCCTTGGTGGAATCTATAAATGGAGGCTCATTTACAACTTTTGATAAGAGAGCATTGCATACAATTACTCTGCAAAAATCATCTTAGCATTTGAGAGCTTAGTTTACATTATAGTTTAGCATTTTAGAATAGTTTAGCAAGTAAATTAGAATCATGGTTTCTTTGTTAGATATGTCTTAGTTTACTTACAACATTTAGAATCAATTTCATAGCATCTCCATTAGTTTAATTCAACATTGCATCATTCCATTAACATTTTGTATAAAGTAGCATTATCATTCAACATATCATTTAGTTCATCATTGAGCAAAATCATTAGATCATGTAGGTGTAGAAATAGTTTCTGCATTCTAGTTCAATGGCTACTCATTTCTTAAGTGTCATCCCAGTAATTCAGTGAATAATTAAGATATGAGAGCACTAATATAGGATCCTTAGGAATAGAGGAAGATGGAATGTCTTTAAGGAATCATTTTATCAAATTGTGTTGTTAATTTAGATTTCCTTAATGTAATAAATTGCATCTTTTGTGTGTTATTGATTGATATAATTCACATATTTTCTCACACACATAAATTGGCACCCACCGTGGGGCCTAGCCCTTGTTATTTTAATGTTTTTCTGGAGGGTATGCTTTATAGGTTCAGATGTGAATTTCTCTGGTGCAACTGTTGATTCTTCTAGCGCACACGAAAGAGTCTTTGACGCAGTCATCGACTGTTCCAGTGAAACAACATGTTTCTCCAACACATCCATGCCATTTTTTGGTGCATCAGGGGGTTTCTATAGCACATTTACTATTTTTTGTACTGCATTCCTTTTTTTGTAGCACATTTACCTTTTCAGTGCATCATCTTACTATAATGGTGCATTTGATTTTCTTTACAAATTTCTCCTAGGTCTAAAAACTGATGAATATTTTTTATTGTGTAGGCTTCATAAAAAATGTCAGAGACTCTGCTAAAACTCAAGAACACTGCCAAAGAAACATTTATTCCAAACTACTGATAAATTTGATGAAGGGGATGGAGTAATTTATTTCCTTATTCTTAATTTAGGAATCTAGACTAATTAAAAATGAAAGAACAACATGTTTGCTATGTGTATCGAATGGTAGGCATATGCTCTCCCCTAAAATGGGTGACCAAAAAGCCATACCCATTTTTGTTCATTGTTTGTTGTGTCTATTGAATAGTAGGCATATTCTCTCCCCTTAATTGGATGACCAAAAAGATAGACACATTTGTGTTTATCTGCGAGTGTGAGTGGAGTATATACGGCGTGTGTTCTCTCTTTATTCATGTGAAATAAATATTGATCAAAATACGAGTATACTTACTTTCTTTTGTTTATCTTAGAGGGCCTACCTTGTGGGAAAAAGTAATCACCCAAGGGAACGACCCAACCAGTAACAAGCTAAATCCAAGTGACTTCCAACCGGTATATAAGTGTGGGTACTTGTTGAAAGGTAAGTATCATGAGGATCATTCCGACGAGAAGGGAAACAATGGTCTCTCGCCACATGAATGGTCCCCCATGAATGAAATACCCATATTAGAACCCTTGTTATAGATTGGCCAAAAACCTTTATCTATTCTTTGGTGCAGCAACAATCGTTGCAAAGGAGTCCACATTCTCACAATTTTTAGTAGAGATGATCATCTTTTATTTGGGATTTTTATGGGGGATGGAAGCTTGGTTGACCTAAGAAGTGAGTGCACTATAAGGGGGAGCCTATGTGGCCAAGATTCTGAATTCATCCGTTAAGAATAAGTGCAATTGGGATAAAACCCGCGTGGAATCCAAAAGAATACAATCTTTCACAGCCCTAGGATTTGTACATGATTGATTGTGTTTGCCAAAGTGTTTTCAAAACAAACTTAAAAAGAAATATACACACTGAAAGTGTCAAACTATGATTTAAAAACACCTTTTGAAACAAACCATTCTCTATCTAAAAACTAGAAAAATCAAGTAATCAACAATCTATTACATTCCCTAGTTCAATGCATACAATATTTATTTTGGCACATTCATTGCTTTTGCCAACACATTCACCTGCTATTTAGTGCATTCGCCACTTTTACTAGCATATCCCCTAAATTTTGTGGTCTGCAGCGCATACACCTAAAAATTTGGCTCATTTGAGCTATTCCCTAGTGCATACACCTAATTCTACAACACATCTGACCTTTTCTCTGGTGCATCCAAGCCATGCTATAGTGCATCTGCCTTTCAATGCATACACTGATTGTTATGGTGCATCCACTAAAATTCATAACCAGAGACTTGAATTTGACTCCTATCTAACATTTTGAAACCAAAATTCAAAATCCTTTCCAATCCAAAATCATTCCTTAGGTGCAATAGAGTCTAAACATGTCCTTTATCAAATTATTTCACGAAATATTAAAATTCGGAAACCAAAATCCATAGTTCTTAGTCCAAAAGCTCATAAAAAATGCTTCTCAACACTCTATGAATTTAGAGAGAGATTGCTCTTCAATTTCTACAGAAAATATTCAAAGAACAATCCCAACTTGTATTCATTTTAGTATTTTCAAAATCCAATAATTTTTCAAAGATTTGAACATATCGTCTAGGAAGGAAATTTGTCCCCCATTTTACAATCAGAACCAAAATTTCAAAATCCTCTCAAGTTCATAATTATTCCTAAAGGTTCCTTAGAGTCTAAACTTGTTAAAATTGACCTTCACAGGTGTAATCTTTACCTAAACTTTGATCACACATCTTAAAGTACCCAATCATCATCAAAACCCAAATTTGGTCATCAAGTTGAGTTTCGCCATCAGGATTTATCATCCTTCATCCAGAAGCAACACACTTTACATCAAATTTTATTGCCTTAGTCTCATCAATAGGATTCATTATTCTATTCGACCTAGGTATTCCTTTGGCACTCCTAAATAACGCTCAAAATTTAGAAAACCTTCATCACTTGCATGCCCATTTTAACAAGGTCCCAAAAGCAAAAACTAAGGACAAAGAACTTGAACCTCAAAATACCATGGGTGAACCAAAAGAAAATCCTTTTCATAAAATTCCTCAAAATGAAACAAAATAAATAATAGAGGAGGAAATAGAACAAGCAAACCAAGATCTCAAATTTCACAAATTCCTAGAAAGAATCTTTGAAAAGGATGGAGAAAAATACCTTCTTATGTTAGCGAACCAAGGGGTCAAATTATCAAATCATTTTTATGTCAATAAATTGAAGGGAACCCAAAAGAAAACTAAAATTGAAATGCCAAATACAGATCAAATGGCTTCCCTAACATATCAAATGTAGAACCTTCAACAACAATTGCAAGACATGCAAGGAGGGACTATCAAAAGATACTTGTTGCAAGATATTTGTCTGTACCCTTTTGGTAGAAAATTGAACATGATATCATTTCCCCCAATTTGCAACCTCCCAAAATATGACAAATACAATGGAAAATCTGACCCCATAGACCATGTGAGAGAATTTTGAACCATGAGTCTTGAGTTTTCTCATGCGGACACATACTTGATGATACTTTTTCCTCGCAGCTTTGGAGGTCATTGTATGGAATGGTTTTTGAAACTAAAACCAAGCACAAAATCCTTCGAAGAACTTTTCAAAAAAATTATCACTCAATATTCATATAACATTGCACATGAGATAACCATGAAGGATCTTTGTAATACCAAACAAAAACAAGGAGAATATTTTCTCCTATTCTTACAAAGGTGGAGAAGGTTATTCGCTCGATACGCTCGTCCCATACCTGAACAAGAAAAGATGGATATTTTTATTGATAACCTTAATAGTGAAATGAGTTATAGACTGCAATTACAATGTCCCCCTAGCTTTGAGAAGATGGTAGAAAATGGTGTCAAAATTGAAGAATCTTTAGTCAAAAGAGGGGTATTAAAAATTCATAATGAAGGATCAAACAATGCTAGCTCTTCCAACCATCACAACAATGAGAAACCCAAATTTTGGATGAGGAACAAGAATGCCAATGATGGTGCCGTTGAAACACATAATGCTAAACCTATCTTTAATCTATCGGGAACCACAACCAAGACTGATCAAAACATCAATCAAGGCACTAATCAAAATGTCAACCAACTCAATAATCAAAACAACCACAATCAGAGTGACACGACATCCAAACCTCCACCTTATAAAACACAATCAAACCACAAAAAATTTATGCCTTTGGGTCAACCAAACGAATCCGCATTGAGGGAACTTCTTGAAAATAACCTCATAACACTACCTGATACTCAAGGCTTTTAACCAAAAGTAAAATTGTCATGGTGGAATCATGCCTATTATTGTGAATTTCATCGGTGCAAAGGATATAAAATAAATAGCTTCATGCAATTGAAACATAAGATACAAGATTTAATAAATGACAAGGCCATACAAATAGAGGGACCCCAAAAAAATGTTGATCACAGAGCATTTAAAAATCCTTTACCAAATTATGAAAAAGGGGAGTCCTCTACAACAAATAGCAAGGGAAAGAATGTAAACTATGTCCATGATACTATCATAAATCATATCTTAGCAATGGAGGATCAAATAAATACCATTGAAACCAACGAAAATCAAGATATTATCGTAGCTAATAATCCCATCTATGATGCTCCAATTAAACAAGAACAAGACATCATTACCCTTTAAAATAAAATTAATGACATCGAACTAGATATAGCTGCAATTGAAACTCAAGTCAATGTCATTAAAATCAATGGAAAACAAGACAACATACCAATGAATGCAACCACAAGAGCACATGCCAAATACATCTTAAAAGGAAGTTCATGTAAAACACCCACTGCCACATCCAATCAATACAACATAGTAGACCAGTTACAAAAGATCCCTGCATAAATTTTGATATTGGAATTACTCAAGATTTCACCCGCCCACAAAGAGATTTTGGAAAAAGCCCTAGTGGACACAACAGTACCAAAAAATCTAGAAGTTTGTAAATTCAAAGCCATGGTAGGACATTTGACCATGCCACATTTCTTATCCTTCTTATAAAATGATAATGCAACTATTTCTCATCCCCACAATGTCGCTCTTCATATTGAAGTCCTAATTCATAAACATTGTGTCAAACACATCCTAATAGATGGAGGAGCCATCCTGAATATATGTACTTTAAAGGTTGTTCGTGCCTTAGGATTATTTGAGAATGCAATTGATTCAAAGGAAAAGATTACAATAAAAGCATATGATGATGAGGAAAGACCTTCACAAGGATTGACTGTCATACCTATTCAAGTAGGACCGATTCAAAAAGATGTAATTTTCCAAGTCTTAGACAAGGATTTGACCTTCAACATACTATTGGGTCACCCATGGATCTATGAAATGCAAGTGGTCCCATCAACATACCACCAATGTCTAAAATTCCCTTGTGGTGGCCAAGAAATCACCATTTCAGCTGATTCAAATAGCCCTCAGTATTGCAACACCCTAAAATTTTTCCAAGATGTCTTTGTGCCTCATAATAGAGAAGCTTACACTTCCATCCCTTCCAATGATTAGAGCCAGTCAAGTTCTTCATCCAAACCATTGGTAATTTCCTCAAATCATGAAGGTCAATCTAGTTCCATGTCAAAATAGTTTGAGAAGAAAGAAGAAGTTGCTCCATCCACATCCTCAAATCATGAAGCCCAATTAAATGCTTTTTCAAAAAAATTTAAGGAAAAATTCCAAGTCAAAGATAAAGGTGTGGGTGAATATTTCATTGAATTATCCCTATTTCTTTCATAGTTCTCATCCCCAAAGTCATATGGGAAACCCTCAACATCAACACAACAAATATCACAACCAATTACCAAATTTGATGATCAGTTTATAAAAGAAAGAAATAGGGTTGATGAAGCAAAAGAAAAAGATATTCTAAACTAGCTCTATAAGGATGAAGAAGAATCTCAAGCAGTAATTACAAATGTACAAACACAATATGGAAAAGGCTTCACTATCTTGGAAAAGATGGGATATGAAGGAAAAGGCCTTGTAGGAAAAAGAAAGGAAGGAATTGTAGAACCAATTCAACCACTCTTCATCAATCCAAAATACAAGACTGGACTAGGCTATAAAGAGGAGACAAAAGAAGAGATGACTCATAAGGTGGTTGAAAGAATCTTGCAGTTATGAGCTAGTGATGATCATGAAACTGATTCTAATGAATATGAGTAGGATTCACTATTAGAAGAGTCTTGTCATGAGAAGGACATTGATGTGGTACACAAGTATGCAACCCTACTCGAGGAGGGACAAGGTTTAGGTTCTAAACCATTTGAATTAGGACCGCAACACATTGATGATTCCAATGTAGATGATTTGACTCAGAGTGAAATAGATAATTCGAAGGAAAGTTACCTTATAGACCTCAATTTTTCTATTCAAAAAATCAAAGATACCACCATTAGAACTCATACCATCTCTGACCTTAACTAGTCCAGTGACTCCTTACCCCTAGAACATCCCAAACTCATAGAATGGGACCAAACTGAGCCATTGGATATCCCTACATTTCCAAACGATGATGCCATTGTCAATTCCCTCTATGCCAATAATCCCTAAATAGATTCCACCATTGAACATCATAACGGAGCTTATAAACAATGGAGTATCAAATCTTCCAGCTATAAAATGAATAATAGAGGAAATAGATCAGACAGTGAAAACCATTCAATGGCAGTATTAGATCTAGAAAAAGTGAAAACAAAGAGTGCATCCAATGGCGAAAACCTCTCTGAGGCATAGAAGGATGAAACATTTGATACTCTCTTGGAGCACTTTCAGGAAAGATCAAAGGTATTGATTGAACCTACATAGTCTATCAATGTCGATAGTGAAGAGACAATGAAGACTATACATCTAGCGACATCTTTGACCGACCAAGAAAAATTGAGCTTCCTCAAAATTTTCACAAAAAAAAGAAATCAATTTTGCTTGGTCATATGCTGACATGCCATGGATTGATCTAAAACTCATCATGCATCATCTTTCCTTACCACCAAGAGTAAAACTAGTCAAGAAAAAACTAAGGAAAATGCATCCATATATTGCCCTCTTGGTAAAAGAAGAGCTGAATAAGTTGTTAGAAACCAAGATCAGATTTACAAACCGAAAAGACCTTCCACATAAGAGAAAATAAAAAAAAACAAAGAGGTTGCAAAAGAATGTGCAACATAATATTATTCGAGAATTCAATAATTACAAGATAATGATTTGATTTATAAAAGAAAATATACATAACCCTAATCTTATCTTGAGCAACAAGATAGCTCAACAAGATAAGGATGACAACTAATTAACCTAGGAAATAAATAATTACCTAAGTAAACTTATGTAAAGTGTAATTAAATATTAATTACACCAACACCCCCCCATAAGTGCAACTTAGGGAGAAGCAAAATTATTATGCAAAGATGAGTCCCAGAAACAAGGCCTGATCAGGTATTCATGTACAAATGCAAAGATGAGGTAGAGAAGGAAAACCCAGTGGGACAAAACCCCCCTACAATGAGATGACTGCTGCAAAGAAGCACTGGAAGAACACTATGGAGTAACACTGGAACCGCAATCTGACAAGCAAGGAAAGATACTTCTATCTACAACTGAAACCAAAATTGGAATCATGATAATGTGACAGTAGACTCGATGCTACGGAACACTAGAAAACTCACAAACGGGAACAACCCTAGAATCTGTGAAGCAACAGTAGTTGAAATGATCACAAAATCTAGAAGTCGTGTATCTTGATGCCAATGCCAAACTGTGACTGAAAATATTCCATGGGAAGGAGTACCAAAAAATACTCTAGAACAATAACCATAAAAACATGGCCCTCAAACTAAGAAATATCTAAACCAATGCGGATCAAGATCCAAAAACTCTCAATCTAAAATGTGAACTGATGAATCTGATGTGTCAAGCTATAGCAAAAATGTGGCCAAAAGAAACTAGGTAGCTAGATAACCCATACAAGTTTCCAACAAATCAAGATCATGAATATGGAGATCAAAGTGAAAACTACACTCTAATAAGATTTATTATGCAAGAAACCCCACGATGGAACTTTATCATAGTTCATTTATTACAATAACCCAAAAATTGTAAAAGGAGAGAATCCTAAATATGCATAAACATAAAAATAAAATAGACCTCAGATCTATGTAGAGGATTGAATCAGCTTTCCAACTCTGCAAGAATGACAAAAAACGGATCACTAAGTCAAAAGATATTCCCTCCGGAGTGAAAACAACAACATCTAAGTTCAAAGGCTTGAAAAATAAATTTGGAGCAAAATCTGGTAAAAAAAATCCAACACCACTAGATTGGCGTTGGAGTTAGCTTTCCAACGGTATCTTGTTTACAAAAAACGGAGATCATATGCAAAAAATATGCCTGATTTGGTGAAAACAGCTCCAGAGTGCCCAATAAGGGCCACAGGGCACCCTGGGGGCTAAAAAAAATAGGCCCCTGTTCTTGTGCACGACTAGGGGCTACGGACTGGGGGCTGGGCGAAGTGCTTGGTTCTCCATGCGACCACCGGGTATGCAAAAAGGGCTCGGCGACCGGGCGGGGGTTGGGCGCATAGCACCCGGTCCCCCATAGGACCATAGCCGCTGCTACAGGGGACCCACAGTGCTAAGCTCGGTGATGGTGCTGATGGGTGGTGCCGGGCTAAGCAGCCCTTGGGTGGCCACTCGGTGGCTTGTGGGTGGCGGGGAAAAGTTATACTGTGCACGCCAACGGTGGAAATAAAAAACACATTTTTTTTTGTATTTTTTTCAATTTGCGAGCCTCAAAATGTGTGCTGGGGAAGCCGTACGACCCCCCAAGCAAATTTTTTTTGCCTCAAAAACAACTTTCACCAAAATTGACAAAACGACAGGCATTTTTAGGGTTTTTGGCTGCTGTGAACGTGATGGTGACCTCCGTTTGTGCTCAAACTGCTCTAAAAATTTGGCTATCGCCAGAACTTGCAAAAATCTCCCAGCTTGAAACCCTCACATATCTGGAAAATGATGGCCAAAATCTGCAAAATAAAAGTCAATCCTGACTTTTTTCAGTGCTCTGAATCCAATGGTGAAGCCCGATCTGATCTAAAATGCTACATAGATGAAATCAAGGCATTGATACCCTTGAGGAATCTCGAACAAACCCTGCAATGATTTTCTCAAAAAATCTGAGAAGGGGCTGCAAATCAAGGCTCTGATACCATGTTAGAAACCAAGATCAGATTTACAAACTGAAAAGACCTTCCACAGAAGAGAAAATGAGAAAAAACAGAGAGGTTGCAAGAGAATGTGCAACATAATATTATTCGAGAATTCAATAATTACAAGATAATAATTTGATTTATAAAAGAAAAGATGCATAACCCTAATCTTATCTTGAGCAACAAGATAGCTCAACAAGATAAGGATGACAACTAATTAACCTAGGAAATAAATAATTACCTACGTAAACTTATGTAAAGTGTAATTAAAAATTAATTACACCAACAGTTGTTAGATGCAGGATTCGTCAGACCCATTGACTATGCTGAGTGGATCTCCAATATCATACCAGTCTCAAAGACTAATAACAACTTTCATATTTGCATGGATTTCTGAGATCTCAATAAGGCTTTTCCTAAAGATGATTTTCCTCTACCTAATATAGGCATCATAGTGGACTTAACAGGAGGACATGGCATGTTGTTGCTTATGGATGGTTTTTCTGGTTATAATCAAATCAAGATAGCTCTAGAGGATCAAGATAAAACAACCTTTACATGTCCATGGGGAAATTATGTTGGAACATCATGCCATTCAGATTGAAGAATGCAAGAGCTACTTATCAGCACACCATGACAACAATATTTCATGATATGATGCATACTTTCATGGAAGACTATGTGGACGATCTATTGTCTAAATCATATACCAGAGAGGGATACTTAGAGATCTTAGACAAAATCTTCACTAGACTGGAGAAATTCAATGTGTGACTAAATCAAAAGAAATGTGTGTTTGGGGTGACTTCAGCCAAACTATTGGGTTGCATAGTTTTAGAAAAAGGCATTGAGGTAGATCCAGAAAAATTCAAAGCCATCATGGAAATGCCACCACCCAAAAACATCAGTTAATTACGATCTTTGCAAGGAAGGTTCCAATCAATCCAAATATTTATTTCACAACTGGCCGACAAGACCCATCCTTTAACTCACGTGCTACACAAAAATGTTTCTTTTTGATGGGAAGAGAAATGTGAAGGAGCCTTCAACCAATTAAAACAATACCTAATGATTCCACTTGTCTTAGTACCACCAGCAAAAGGAAAACCACTCTTGTTATACATTGCAATAACTGAGGTATCATTGGGAGCCCTGTTAACATAAGAGGATTCAATAGGGAAAGAGAAGGCAATTTACTACATCAACAGGATGCTAAATGACTATGAGATCAATTATACGTCCATTGAAAAGGCTTGCTTGGAAGTAGTGTTTGCCACCCAACAACTATGACACTACATGCTAACTCACACCATCAAGTTAATAGCCAAAATAGATCCACTAAAATACCTCCTCAACAAAGCTAACCTAACTGGAAGACTGGCCAAGTGGGTTATGATACTCAGTGAAATTGACATCCAAAATGTGGATAGAAAAGTAATAAAAGGGAAATAAATCATTGAACAATTAGCTAAAGCACCTCTACCAGATGATCATCCTTTGCACATTGAATTTCTAGATGTTGATGTCCTTACCTTGGCTGCAAAACAATGGACATTATACTTTGATGGATCACACACCCAACATGGATCAAGGGCTAGAATCCTATTTTTTCACTCCACAAGGACATACCATACCAAAATAATACAGATTGACAAAAAATTGATGCCCTACAAAAGAATGGTTGATGATTTTAAGAAATACTTTATAGATATCAAGTTTGAAAAAATTTCAAGAGTGGACAATAAAGTTGTTGATGCCATGGCCACTATTGCTTCCTTGCTACAAATTCTAGAGAAGAGAAGCCGTTATGAGTTCTTGGTGGAACAATTGTTTTCCCCTGCTTATGATGATACCCAGTCCCAAGTTATATGTCACCTAATTGATACCAATGCATCAATCTATGGTGAAATTTATACCTACCTAAAAGATAACACCCTTCCACCTGACCTATCTAGAAATCAAAAACAAATTTCATTCACCGAGTCACCCGACATACTCTTATTACAAATGTACTATACTGAAGAGGTCTTGATGGAACTCTCCTCTAATGTCTGGAACATGATGAATCTGAAATGAATTTACAAGAAGTTCATGAGGGTGTTTGCGGAACTCATTCAAGTGGTTTAACCTTAGCCAAGAAACTCCTTCGTTTAGGATATTACTAACCAATCATGGAGAATGATTCTTTCCAGTTTGTGAAGAAATTTCAAAAGTGTCAGATTCATGGAAACCTCATCCACACACTAGGCCAATAACTTTAGCCTTTTGCATCAACATGGCCCTTTTGTCAGTGGGGACTAGATCTTGTTGGTAAAATCCATCCATCTTCGTCAAATGGACACAAGTTTATCATCACAGCTATATAATACTTCATGAAGTGGATTGAATTTGTTCCTCTAATCACCATAACAAGAAAGAAAATTTCATCATTCATCCTCAATTACATCATCTGTTGGTATGACATCCCTCAATCCATTGTCACTGACAATGGAAGACCATTCAAAAATAAAGACGTGCAAGAATTGTGTGAGAAGTTCAACATCCAGCATCGCTTCTCTACACCATACTATCCTCATGGAAATGGTCAAGTAGAGGCTTCCAACAAGACCATTCTAAAAATCTTGAAGAAAATGGTCAATGACGTTGGATGTGATTGGCACATCCAATTAAACCCTGCTCTGTGGGCGTACTGCACTAGTATTCGTACACCAATCAGAGCCACACCATATGCTCTGGTGTATGGATCTAAGGCCATTATACCCATTGATGTTGAATTACCATCACTTCAAGTTTCATTGAAGGGTATCATCTCTAATGAGGACTATCAGGTATCTAGATTGCAAGAACTAGAACTATTAGATGAACGACACCAACATACAATGAATCACTTGAAAACCTACCAACAACGGATGTCCAAAAGTTAGAATCACAAATTCAAACCCAAAACATTTCAATTTGGTGACATTGTATTTAAGGAGAACCCATGTAACCAGCAAGATAGGGAGAAGAAAGGAAAGTTTGAGCCAAATTGGTTGGGCCCCTTTGTCATTATGTCAGTCTATGGATCAGGAGCATACTAGCTATCCATGCCAGAAGGAGAAATATTTGAAGAGCCCATGAACAGTCTCCATCTCAAGAAATTCTACACATGATTCATTTGCTGCATTAGTAAAAGTCTTGAAAAAATCCAAAAACATCGGTAAAATTCTTGAAAAAATGCAAAAACATTGGTAAAAGTCCTGAAAAAATCCAAAAACATTAGAAAAAGTCCTGAAAAAATACAAAAACATCATAAAATGTCTTGAAAAAATGGTCGCCCTGGTGAAAACCTGGAAAATAGGCATCTTGGTGACAACAAAAATTCAAAAAGGAAAAATACAAAAATAAAAAAAAGGAAAAAATACAAAAAAATCAAAAAAAGGAAAAATACAAAAAAATCATAAAATCTGAAAAGGTGCAATAAAAGCAAGTATTGAAAACCTGGAAACAAGCGCTATTTGTGATAGGATGGCTTCTTCCTCTATTGGAATGTGTTTTGACCACATAGGTTCTTTGCTATCACTATTTGCATCCTTAATTTGAGCCTCATGTACATATTTTGTTGTGTCGGTCATGTATCACTTTTGCTTTTCGATCATTATACATATCCATAATAAAATTGGTTTGTTTCCATTGGAGGAAAAATCTTGAACTCACGGGGGGCAATCCATCTTTGAGCTTAAAATGATAGACAAACAAAAATACGAAAATATGGTAAAAACACAAAAATTAGGTGAGCTACAACTTTGAACATCAATCAGACTCACCAAAAACAATCATCTAAACCAACAACAACAAGATCAATCGAAAAAAAAAATTCATTTGGTGACGATCCTTTGAATCAAAGTTTTATCACTTTAACACAAATTTTCAAACTATTCGCATTGTGATTGTTGTTATCATTTCTCAGGAGCAACTCAAGGATGTCAAGAACTAGAGAAGCTATGATCGAGAATGATATTTTTCATTGTTTGTTGTTTGTGAGTTGGTCATTAATACTATGTGAAACGTTGTGGGATGTTCTCTACAAAGTATCACTAATGACATTCTGGATTCGCATAGGAAAACAATTAACTCTTGTTTGTTTACACAAGAAATGCTCAGGTCATCTTGGTCCAATTATATCTAGATGCTTGTGTTAACTTGCACTATCAAACATCATGAAAGTAGTACTCAAGTCATCATGGTCTAATTATACCATCGATGTTTGTACTCACTTGCAAAATTTTAAAAGAACAATGATGATACCAAGCACAATAAATTAATTACTCGGATGACACCATTGCATTATTAGGTTTGCTTGTTTAGGTTGCATTCATATTAGGTGTTGCAATGGTATTTATAGATTTCTCCAAGGCTAGGACAATATTACGATTGATTTTATTTCTATCATTAACAGATTGAGTACATTTGAAATTACCAAAAAGATCATTCACATTTTAGTTGCATAGGCATTAGGACATCATTGATACATTCTCATATCATTTCGTCATCCACCTAGTCATTAGGTCATATATTTGCATTATGAAAATCCAAAAAGAATTCATTATCGTATCATTTCAGCATTCATTTTAAATTAGGTCATATATTTGCATTATGAAAATCCAAAAACAAAGCATTCTCATATCATTTCAGCATTCATTTTCATTAGGTCATATATTTGCATTATGAAAATCCAAAAACAAAACATTGATCATATCATTTTCATCCATATAAATTTCCATACATGTGCATCTCAAAAGCATCCACAATGGAACATTTCCATTCATCCATCTCATACATCTATTCCAATCTATTGCATCATACATATTTGCATAAGAAAAATACAAAAACATAGCATCTAACACATTCCATTCACATAAATTAGATTCATCACATAGAGCATGTAGACATCATATCATAAAAGCATTATAGGATCATAACACATGTTGCATCCATGACATATCATATCACTAGCATATAAAACATCACATAGCATAATTAATAGTAAATTAAAATGCATCCATAATGATCAACACATAAGCACATAGTTCAATCATCATCATCGCTGCATATATATGGGTATGTGAAGGACCGTGATGGGCCAAAAAGTGGCAATATGATGGGTATGTGGCTGACGACCTTTTTTTTACCCAAAATTGATGAAATGAAAAGGGTTTTTAAAAGAAATTCTTAGCTTTCCACCAATATAAATTATGCTTTACCTTGAATTTAATAAGTAATTATTATTCATTTTCTATTTGAATTACGATTAATGTCCTCATTGATAGGCTGATTGAAAAACATCTATAGCTTTCAAATGATATCATTTTTTTTGAATCCAAAAAATGCGCCACATTCTATGCTTCATATACTATAGGATTAAAAAAAGAAAAAAATGAATTTCATGAAGTTTTGACCAAGTTAAGGTGGTTAGACATACAAGTTTTTATATTTTTTAAAATTTGTAATAAAAAATTCATAATTAATTATTTACTTGGAAAAAAATTACAAAAAAATATGCATCACATTGGGACATGAGTCCTCTACTTATATCTATTACTTTATAAAAAAATCTTATCATTTTATTATGGTCAGGGTGGTCAGACAGACACCTACTTAATTTTTCTCTGAAATTTTAGTACTATTACATTGAAATTTCAAATTTTCACCAAATAAATTTTTTTTCTTTAAACAAACCTAGTATTTTAGAAACTACATTCAATTTTCTACATATTCTATTGTTACTTATTTTTGAAATAATATAGATAACTTATTCAAATTTTTATGTGAAGTTTCCTAACTTTGATTTTTTTGAATTTTTTGGCACTTAAGGGCTTGTTTTTTCCATGATGATCTTGCACATACCCATATCTCAAAACAATGTCAAGTGTATGAGGATATCAGAATATGAAGAGATACATCATCAAAAATGGCAATAACACATCAAGTAGCAATGTATACATGTCCAAATCACAATAAAACATCAAGTGTCAGAGCTATGTAGTGCTCCCCCTAGACAGTGTTGGCATCCTTGGACCGGTACCTCTCCCTGCACCCGACGCACCTGCACCAGGATCTCTTTGATCTCCAAGAAATGGCTACGTAACACCCATACTAACTATCTAAGACTGTGACCTACTAGACCGAGACTGAGCAAAGCTCTCCTGCTGCTCTAGAGGGACCAACTCATGATACTGACCTCTATAAAACTCGACCTCTTGGGTAGTTTGGTGAATCTCTCTGAAATAATCTGATGACCCGACAACCTACTATAGTCTCTCTGCAATAGCTTTGGCTTGCTTTGCCTGCCATCTCAGGTCATCTCTCTTTCCATTCAACAATGTAACCTAACCATGCACCTATCCCTGGTACTGCACCTGAAGCACCTACTGCCTCGCAACATCTCTCTTAGCTGTCAAAGTCTATATCTGTCCTTGGGCCTAGGAGAGTTGTTCCTGTACCTATGAAAAAAATTGTGTTTGTGCCTACAACTTCCCTTGAACTTGTGTTAGTTGTCCCTGAACTTTTTGAACCTGAGTATGTAGTATTGTGATCTATGACTACTATTGCTAGGAAGGTAACCATATGTGTACCCACTATTGTGCTGCTGCCACTAAGGATCACCTCTTGTGAGGAACTCTAACATCTAATGCTAGATGGACATCACCTCCTCTACCATCATCGCCTCCATCATTGCCTCCATCATCCCCACCATCATCACCGTCTCATCCATCATTGCCTCCAACATCTCCCTCCTCCTCATCTCCACCACCTCTACCCCTCCTCCGTCTGGGTGGTCTGTCCTCATCATCCTCTAATGTTGGCACTAGCTCATTCGACTTGGAGATCCTTAGAAATAGATTCCCACTAAGGTACTATGAGTACTCCTCGGTCATGTACCCCTCAACAATCTTTGGATGGTAATCCCAAAGCACCGACTATATGTGATACTCATTGCACACAACATCACAAGATAAAAGTGGGCTCCCACTGAGTCACATCCTGTTGTCTCTATGCATACATGGCGAATCCCTATGGTATCTCCTAAACTCTACTAAACTGCCTGAGTACCCTCAGCAATAAGAATCTCTCAATAATAAAGCGTGTCTGTCCAACAAGATACTTGGCTGTCATAAAATAAGGCATCTCCAAATGATCCTTGGCTCACTGCTCATAGTCTACATATGGCTGCCATGTAACAGAATTTAAGTCATCTAATACATGTCTCCAATACTCCAATTTTCCTAGCTTATGCTGGACAAATGGGCCTACATAACCATAGACGTAGGGTCTCCTAAATGGCCAAAACCTATATGTCTCTAGATGTGTCATCGCTATATGCTCCCAGGCCCACATCTATAACAAGGTCACACCAGAAGATAGACTAGCTCCTCTAAGATAAACTACTTGGTGCAAATCATGATATAACTGTGCGAGCATGCATGAACCCCAGGCGGAACGAGTCCCAAACTGAATCATCTACTCCAGTGTCTTACCCCTACCGATGGAAAATCTTGTCAAGACATAAGAAGCCACTGACAAATCCCACAAGCACGGAAGGAAAGGGGGCATGTACCTCTCAAACATCTCTTGCCAAGGCATCTCATACTTGCTAATATGGTCATCATGGAATATCTGGTGTAAGGCATCTGTACCTCCCTGCTCTATGTGGTCATATGTCACGATGTCACCCATAATGGGAATCTACAAAATCTTGTAAACATCCTTTGGAATCACAGTCGTCTCTCTAGTGGCCAGATGAAAAGTTTTGTGGTCGCTATGCCACCTCTCTTCCAACGCAGTCAACAATCCCTGATTAATCCTAATATGGGGCATGTCAATCAGTGAAGATAATCTGCATCGCTCAATGATATTCCTATCAACCTGTGATAGCTATGGAATCAACTCCCAAGTCCATGGGAATCTCTCTCAGGACTAAATATTATCTAAATCCATCTATTATTATTAAACATTGCAAATCAGCACATCAATCAATCAGTCAAATCAACAAAACAATCAAACATCAAGCAATCAATCATCCTATCAGTTCTAGTGAGATCATCCTATCAGTTCTAGTGAGATTTTCATCAAATATCATGAACATCTATTTTTGATCCTCACCTATCATGAGGTAAAAACAACATCATCATTATTACATCTCGCCTATCATGAGATCAATAAATCATCTAATCTATCATCAACAACAAATCATTGGCTGACATGATTAAACATCATCAAATTCAAGGAGAAAAACTAAAAAATCTTCAATTCTAACCTAAATGCACCATAACAGTGTTTCATTGCACCAAAAGGAAAATGCACCACCAAATTGGGTTGATGTGCTAGAATAGACTACCTATGCGCCATTTGATCCAATGTGCTAGAGAATTCCTCAGATGCACTATAGAATCTCTCTGATGCGCCATCAAATATGATGCACCATTTCTTTGGGTGGATGCACCAAAACTAAAATTTGATGTGCCATTTCTAGTGGACGTGCTATCTAAAATTTAATGCGCCATTACATGCCACCTATGTGCCAAAACGTGGATGCGCTATTATAGTCTATGTATGTGTCGCTAAATCTAGTCAATGCGCTAAAACCCTAGGCATATGTGCTAAAAAAATCTAATCTATGTGCCACAGGAAATTTCGTATGCACCGAAAGAAATGAAAACCAAAAATCTAAAACTAAAAACATGGAAAAAATGATTCAAAATTCACAAGAAAATATTTTTAAATTTGTATCGGAGGTTTGTATCCTGCTGGTCGGTTGTGTTGCCACACTCACTCGAATTGATGAGTCTCATAAGGGATCATCATGATCACTCAAATGCTCAAGGTTTCTCTCACTCCACAAATTCTCAAAATCACAAGTGCACAAATGAGTCCTCATTTTACTTTTTACCTCTTAATAAGGGTAATTAAAAGTGTGATTTTTGTGGGATATTTTAAAATTTTCTTAAGATTAATTAATTGGGGCACCTCATTTCTTCCATATCGGGAGATAAATCGTTGGGAATCTCATCAAACCAAAAATTTATCATTAACATCATCCCAAATCAACAAAAAAATTCAAAAATCATCAAAAATATTTTAATCATAAAAAGTCCTCGATTTATCTCTCGAGGGGGCATACGTTCATTATCTTCTAAAATCGCTGTCTGGGGCATCATCGAAATTTTAACAACATTGGTAAATTTTTCTTTGAAGTAATGCATAAACACATCACTTCAAAGAGGGGAAAAATTATATACATCCAAAATTGGTCTAGAGAATATAATTAAATATTGATTATTTAATTAATAAAAATCTTTATTTCTTCTATTGTATAAATAGATTGCAAAGTTTATTTATATAGTTTGTATTTCTTAATTCCTCCTATCTAAACCACTTTCTTCATGAGTTAATTAAATAAACAAATTTAATTAATTATTTTTATTTGATTAATTCCCTTTCATCAAATTTGAATTCTTAATTCGAATTTTGTCACATTTCTCCATATTCTTCTAACCTCCTTCCACATCATCATCCTCATTTTTCACCATGTGTCACATGAAAATAATTATTCCTAATTTCTAAAATGGGTATTTACTCTCAATAATCTCAACAAACTCAGAGAGACATGGCTTCTTCTTTCCATTTATTCTTTTCGACACTTGCCAAGTTTGTTCTATTAAAGGGGACAACTTCCTTATTTCTCTCTAACCTCCTCATTTCTCATCATTGATCTCTCCAAAATTAATCCCGATTGTCCATTGCTTCTAAATCACCTTATTCCTTGGTGGAATCTATAAATAGAGGCTCATTTACAACTTTTGATAAGAGAGCATTGCATACAATTACTCTGCAAAAATCATCTTAGCATTTGAGAGCATAGTTTACATTATAGTTTAGCATTTTGGAATAGTTTAGCAAGTAAATTAGAATCATGGTTTCTTTATTAGATATGTCTCATTTTACTTACAACATTTAGAATCAATTTCATAGTATCTCCATTAGTTTAATTCATCATTGCATCATTACATTAGGATTTTGTATATAGTAGCATTATCATTTAGCATATCATTTAGTTCATCATTCAGCCAAATCATTAGATCATGTAGTTGTAGAAATAGTTTTTGCATTCTAGTTCAATGGATACTCATTTCTTAAGTGTCATCATAGAAATTCAGTGTATAATTAAGATCTGAGAGCACTAATACATGATCCTTAGGAATAAAGGAAGATGGAATGTCTTTAAGGAATCGCTTTATCAAATTGTGTTGTTAATTTTGATTTCCTTAACGTAATACATTGCATATGTTGTGTGTTATTGATTGATATAATTCACATATTTTCTCACAGTATACGAAAACCATTTTATTTTTTGCTTAATATTGTTATTGTAGGCTTCACAACCTTCTTCAAGTTCAAATGCTACATCGAGTGTGGATCGTAACAAGGCTGCAAAATGCCAAAGAAACCAAATTTATTATGCACATCACAAAGAGAAGATTTGTGCAGGTCAGCGAGCCAAGTACTTGCAACAAAGATGTGCTATAGAACCACTTGACTTGCTACCCCTTTCCCAGCTATGGACGCCATCATTGCAAGAAAGTTCCATGCCGACAAGAATTTCTTGTTGTTTCACACCCTCAAATCCCACTCCTCCGTAGCTGCAACACAACCATTGCAGTGAACCTACCCCCATGATACCTGGTTGTATACTGTTGCAAACCCTTGCTGGTCATGCCTTTCCATCTGCATTGCTAGCAACCCACCACTCAAGCAACATGTTTGGTGAAACTTTCCACACTTCTATGTAGACCTTTCATCGATGCATTGATGCTTTGTCTGAATTTAAAATTTATTCTATTTGTAATGAGAGCTATGCTGACATGAGAGTCTATGCATCCAACGCTGGCATTGTGCTTCCAAAAAAGGTGTCCATAGATTTAGTCTAACAAACAAAATGGATCCAGGGCCACAACCAATCATTCTTGCAAAATTTACTCAAGTCGAAGAAATGCTTATAGCCAGAGTTGCTCTAGTTTTGTAAGTAACCCATGCTAGAAGGGGCCAATAAAAATATAGCATCCATACTATAAGCTTCCCACAAGACATCATGTGACCATTGCAACTTTGTTTCCATGTCGTCTACATGATCTTAAAGTCATTATTGTGTGAAGGATTGGCGTTCAGGGGACAAACTATGATTGCTATGTTGACAAACATAATGGCATGGCTGCATTAATATATAAAATTGCGAATGACCCATACTATAGTGATGTTGCAATATATTGTGATGCTTTAAATTTGCTTCCTTCTACAAGTACTGATATATTTTATCTTCTTCACATAATGGAAGAACCAACACAAAACCCAATTCAACCAATAGCAACTGTAGAAGACGCTATTGATGAGGAAGCTGGCCTTTAGGACTCATCATCATTTATTCCATTGATGCCCAATCCTCCTCGAGAATTAAAGAAAAAATAAAGATTCCTTACAAATTAAAGACACTGGTCAAAATACCTTTCCTTGGCTTGAAATAAATTCTAGCCCTATCAATGAATGTAATACAAAAGGGTTATTAAGCATGGCTTTTCCAATCTTGTTCCTCGTTGGCATGGCAATGCCCCTACAATCGAGAAGAATACAAATTCACTTACATGAATATGCCTTGCACTTGATCGAGATACTATGATAATAGATTTGTGAAGCATGTTAGATTTAGATATTGCCTTTATAATTTGATAATGAGACATTGAAGCCAAAAATCAACATCAATTTTTATGAAAAAAATTTGGAAGAAAGAATCCCAGAGTCTGTTATTGCTTTGCGAGAATTGCTTCGGGAGGTGCTAGATACCCAAATAGCAAACCATATTGTTTTATTTGATGCATCCTTATGAGGAACACACTCATATTGGGCCAAGTGCTGACAAGAGCTTGCAACAATGATCCACCAACTCAGTACACCAACTCTTTTCTTCACTTTGATCTCTACAGATACAAAATGGTCGGATTTGCATAGGGTGATTGAACCTCATGCCCAATTTGTTTTTCCATACTCTCGGAGATGCTTCATAGAGAACATTTTATAGAACCCACACTTAACATCTTTGTACATGCAGTTGTGATTCACTATTTTCCACGAAGAGGTTATTGAGGACTTTTCTACACAAAGGACTATTGGTATAGGTATGAGTGGAAACATCGCGGTTCAACACATGTACATAGTTTCTTGTGGCTCCTAGATGTCTTGAACATGGACATGCTTGATTGGTCCAACACACATGAGCTTCAACAAGCAAAAAAATTCTTTGACCGCTATGTCTCAACATGGAACCCTTGTTCCCGAAAGCAACTAATATCAAGGATGCACCACTCAGCTTTGGAGGTCCTGTGCTTGCTTGATACTACACAAATTTCTTCCATGGACCCAATGGTGGACTATGAATAGTTGTTGAACATGGTGAAAAGGCATACCATGTGCACTCAATACACTTTCTTCAGGAAAAAAGGACACCAATTACAATGTTGCTACAAAGCTCTATGGTCTATCCAACCATCTTCAACATTGACAATTGATAGTGAGTTGAAAAAATTGTATAAACCAGCAAGAAATGATGAGCGTGTTAATATCCACAACCCTGAGATGCTTGTAATTTGGTGAGCAAATGTTGATTTCCAACTAGTATTGTCTAGAAAAAATGTGCTAAACTACATTTCCAAATATGCATCAAAGTCTGAGAAAAAATATGAAAGCTACATTGATATCTTGAAAAGGCTTGCAAATAAAAATTCATTTGGGGATAAAGCGTTGCTTGGCTACCAAAAATTTATGATGAATTTGGTTGCTAATTATGACATTGGTGCACAAGAAACATGCCATATGGTGTAAAAGTTTCCCCTTGTCATGTCAAGTCGGTATTTCTTGTCTTTAAACATTAGCAGGAAAACATTTCATCATTTGAAAATAGTTGACAATGGTGATGATCTTTCCAATGGTTATAGTCATTCCTACATGCAAAGACTAGCTGAAATGGAGACAATATCCCTTATTCATTTTGCACAACTTTATACATATCAAAAAAATCACAAAGGTGCACCTTGGTGTGCTTGGCCACAACCTGCTATCATCATTGTGTACCCCCTTTTCAAGACCATAGTACTAGAACAAAGTTCCTTTGAAACATTTTTTTGGTCAGGATTGCTACTATACAAACCTTTTCGAAATATTGAGCTTGAGATAGGCCTTACAAGAGAAAGCATAACACAAAATTGAGGCTATTTTATGTTGCTGGCTATGATGCTTGGAATTCCTATAGACTTACTATCCCCCCTACCGATGGGGAAGGTAGTGATAGTGATACCGATACTGCATTATCTCTACCCCCCGTAGAGGAATATGAGTGGGAGTTGCTCTCCTAACTTGGTGCCACAAATAATGTTTTCTTTGACTAGCTGCAACTCCTAGGTAGATGAGACTTTGAACTATATCATAGGTGGGATAACCACGATGTTCCAGAGAATCTTCATAGCATTGCTAAATAGTTTGTTTCAACAAGTAAATTGCATACAACTAAAGGTACTCTTCCCTCATTTGCAATTCCCACACTTTTCCATCAACTATCTCCTAGGAAAAAGCTTTCTTTGAATATTATTGAACAACACCATCTTGGCCAATCCTCATCGCCACTACTGCATATGATCATTCAAGGAACTACTGGCACAAGTAAATCATTCCTCATTGAAAAGATATAGAGAGCACTAAATACATTGTTGAATCAAAAAATGAATCCGTTGCTTTCTTTGGCACCAATGCCTACAATATTCATGCCTCCATAGTGCATACTACTCTCCAGATACCAATAAGAGATATGAATCCATTGAAAGGAAAACCATTGACCATATTTCAGGAGGACTTCAAACATATTAAGTACATCTTAATTGATGAAATGAGCTTCTTGGGATCAAAGTTGTTGCTTCAAATAGATAGTCGATTGTGGCAAGCACTCCCTAGTAGACATATGCAACCATTTGGTGGTGTGTCTATTATACTTATGGGTAACTTGGCACAACTACCCCCTATAATGGACAGGCCTATCTATGGTTCTCGGGCCATAACGTTGAAACTTTGTCACACTTTTAATATTCTTGTCACGCTTGAGACTATCTTCTGCCAGCATGGGCAATCCAATTCATAGCAACAATTTCACATGCTCCTTATGAATATTAGAAATTTCCAGGCATCCCTATTTGATTGGAAAATTCTTATGAATTGAACAAAAACCATGCTTACGTCTAAGAAAAACCAAGAGTTTGATGAGGCTATCCACTTATTCCCAACAAATAGGTTGGTTTCTTTGCACAATAGGAAAATGCTACAACAATTAAATGTTCCAATTGCAATTAGTGTTGTTGAATGTCCCCAAAAAAACACGCTTGATTATGGTGATGATGAACAAATTCAAGTACAACTCTTTCTTACTATTGGTCAACAAGTAATGTTGACAAGAAATATTTGGGTCGCAATTGGCTTGGTTAATGGATCATTGGGTTCAGTGAAGGCTATTGTATATGCTACGGGTGCTAGACCACCTCAATTTCCTAAATTTGTTGTTGTTGACTTCCAGAACTACATTGGGACAACATGGGATCAGGACAATCCAAGATTCATCTTGATTACCCCAATCACATGGGGCAGTTGGAGGTATGTCCTGTTGAAAATGGCTTGGGAAATAACAATTCATAAATCTCAAGGCTTGACACTAGAGAAAGCTACAATAGATATTGGAACTAAATAAAGGAAAGGGCTAACATTCACAACTCTCTCTCATGTTAAATCAATAGCAGGAATACACATAGATCCACCTTTTTTTTTTGAAAGGTACTCTAGGCTACATTCCAACAAATATAACGAGCTTCAAATCAAAGAAGAGGCTCACCTCCAACAATTGTTTGCATTCCCATCATGCTAAAATATTTTTGTTCTTTATGGTACTATACCACTTGTCCTTTTCATTTCCGTTTCAATGCTTTCACAATACCCTTGAATCCTACTATTCCTTTTCCCTTGTTCATTCCATAGTCTAGTTCTAATTGATTTTCCCAACATTCCAAAGTTTTTACCTCTATAGTCATTGCTAAGAGAAATTTCTATTCAATTCTTCCTTGTGTTCCCCCTTGCGCCCAACAAGAAACATCGATTCATTCCTCTTCCCAACTTGCCCAAACTATTATCTATATTTACTTTTTCTCTCAATAGCTTCCTCCCCTTTACCTAGTTATGTTGCTTTAAGGGGTATCATGTTTGAATCATTTCTTTCTAACCATTTCAAATTCTAACAAATTTAGATTGCAAACATTTCCAACTGTTACTGCAGATCTTCACAATTTTAAATACCTTTGTGCTCACATGTTTCCCATGGTGTTCACGTTCCAGCTATAATCCATTTGTACACAAGTTAAGGCTATATGTAATTCTTTACATCTCTTCTTTTGCAACTAGATCGAAACTTCTTTGTCACAAATGCCACAATTGTATATATTTTTAAAATTAGATAATAGTGGTTTCGGCTGAACAAAATTGCCAGGTGCCAGAATAAAATTATATGCAATTGTCCACATATTGTCCCATCCTCTTTGCAAAAAGTATGCCTACATCCTATTTATATAATCTAATCTATTGCACATACATTAGATATTATTTGTTACTAACTATACAACTATTTATATTTGTTCATTTAGATATTGTCTACTAGTGACACATGTTTGTTGTACTAAACTTCAAATTCCCCTTATGTCTAGCCATATTTCATTGAAAGAATTTTAGATTGCAAATGTCCGTACTGAAATATATACACGGATGTCATATGTATAGATCTCCTAAATGTTAAAATAGCTTTATGATTGCACATTTGCATGGTGTATGGCCTTCACCTATATTCAATTTCTATACAATGTAAGCCTATATATCTTATTATGCATTTCTTATTTCACAACTCCAAGTCAATTTATTATTGAAAGTTTTTTAGGTTACAAATGCATGTGTTGATATATAGTTGCACATGTCTACTGTATAGATCTACTAAATGTTAAATAGCTTTATGATTTTACATTTTCATGGTGTATGAGCTTCACCTACATTCCATTTGTATACAATGTAAGCCTATATATGTTTTCTTACATTTCTTATTTCAAAACTCCATATCAATTTATTAAAGATGTACAACATTGATCCCAACTCAACAAATTTACTCAGGTGCTAAATGAATTCCTTCACCATTGACTAAAGTGGTGTACATTTAATCTTCCTGCTTTGGGGTTTGGTGAGCGCCCATGGCACTCGATGACACAATGCGGTAGGGTGAAAACCAAGCCTCCTTTTTTGTCTCAATACTCCAATCCACTCCCTACACAAGGTATGCCTATATTTTATTTACTTACACTCTTTTACTACAACTGCATTACATATTATTTGTTGTGAATTCTATGAGTCCTTATATTTTCTAATTGATTTATCATCCATCAATGGTATGTGTTTAGTACACTAAAGTTCACATTATGCTTACATGTTTGCAACCAAACTCAACCCAAACAATCCTCATTTGTCAATGTTTTTATGACTTCAAATATTGTATTAATCTAGCAACGGCCTAAACATTTCTTTCACCATTGATCCCAATGGTGGACAATTTATTTTCACACTCGGGGGTTTGGTGAGAGCACATGACGCTCCATGAGCCAATATGGTAGGGAAGACATTGAGCCTTGTTTTTTTATGTTGACACCGAATTTCACAACATGCACCAGGTATGCCTAAATTTTATTTACTTCATTCCTACCATTACAAGTTGATAGAAAATTGTGTGTTATAAAATATAGATGTTTGATATCTCTTGGTTTACATATTGTCTATGAATTAAAGGTGGCCATTGCACTAAAATTCACACTTTTTTGTTATTCTTCTAGAGAATACTCCATCCATAATGCAGATCTCAATAATTTTTTTAAAGCCATCAGTGGCCAAAACATTGCTTGTAGCATCAAACAAACTGGTGAAACAATTTATTTTCTTGCTCAAGGGTTTCGTGAGAACGTGTAACACTCCATGACCCAATATCATAGGGTGGAGATCATACCTTGTTTTCTTGTCTTCCTATTGCAATCTGCCATGTGCACAAGTATGGTTAAATTTTACTTATTTTATCCCTTGCATTACATTTGTATTCCATATTTTGCATTATACATTGTAAAGGTCTTTAAATATGTTGATTTACATATTCTCTATCAAATATAGATATTTACCATACTAAATTTCACTTTTTTTGTTATTTTTTGATAGGAGACTCCAGCTATAATGGAAAATTTGATGAACTAATGGAAAAATTAGTTACCATGGTAAAATAGACAATTAGATCCTAATATACTCTATGTTGATTGCAATAAGAAATATTCATTCCACCCCTGATCAAAGTGGTGGACAATGTTTATTCTTTCTTGAGGGTTTGGTGAGAGTCCATGAAGGGTGGAAATGAGGGCTCATTTTGTTGTGTCTTATTTTATACATCTTATGTATAGATCTCTATGTTTCTGATTTAAGATTCAAAAATTCATATGTTTCAGGCTATCGTTGTGATGGAATAAAATAGTTAATGTTATACACTTTGTGCTAGATTATATTGGGCCTTGCTCATTATTTTTCTCTTTCTTAAGCTATATTGTTTCATCCTTAAGAAGGTGTTGTTGTAAAGGCTATATTGTGTCATTATCCCTCTCATGATCCACATAAATTGTTGACATTATGTAGTTTCTGTCAATTGTTTTTCTCTAGCTTGTGCTATATGCTCTCATTTTCAAGACACTCTTGTTCAATAGACTCTATTATTTCAATTTTCAATAGCATGCTATTGAGAAAACATCAAAAAGTATATTGATTACTATTCTCTATCTTAGGCTACATTGTTTTATTTTTGATAGGGTGTTGTTGAAGACACTATGTTGTTCCAAATTTTGATAAGTTTCTCTTGATAGAAGACAATATTATTTGTTAAAATAAATATTGTTTCACTTATGGTTGGGTTATATGGCTATCGTTCTACAGATGCATAATAAATTAGTTAATATTATAGAGTAATGCTTTGGTTGTTGTCGATGGATCACTATTGGGGAAAGTATTTGTGAATGTGCATGTTTCTAATTTTGTTGATGGGTGTTTTAGCACTTTCTCAACACAGGAAGTGAATAAGCACACTACCTCTCTTGAAAGGTAGAAATTTGTAAGCAAGTTACCAATCACTACCCCAAGGTCTCTCGAGTGTTAGGTCATGATGTACATGGAATTTATCAGTTGATGTTTGATGTGATTGTACTGGTAATCATATGGAGGACTTACGTAGTTAAGCTAGAGGAGAGGTGGATCTTTAAAATGGAGTTCCTGAGATGGGAAGTCAATGTGCAATTTGTTGCAGGTTCGAACAGCAATCCAAAATCCCAATTTTATCTTAAGATTTGGATTTACAATGTGGGTTTAGGATCTTCATATCTTAGGGTTCACAAGATGCCTAGAATAACAAATCTATATGGGCTAATGGTTTAGGGTCCATTTCCTTTGATTTAGATCCTAGGGTTAAGGCCTTAGAATCTTCATATCCTATGGTTCATGAGATGCTTAGAATAACAAATCTATATGGGAAAATGCTTTAGAGTTCATCTCCTAGAATTTAGGTTTTAGGGTTAAGGGTTTAGGATCTTCATATCCTAGGGTTCATGAGATGCTTAGAAGAAAAAATCTATATGGGTTTTAAGGGTTTAGGGTTCATCTCCTAGGATTTAGGTCTTAGGTTTAAGGGTTTAGGATCTTCATATCCTAAGGTTCATGAGATGCTTATAATAAAAAAATTATATGGGTTTTAGGGATTTAGGGTACATCTCCTAGGCTTTAAATCCTAGGGTTCATGGCATGCTTAGAATAAAAAATTTATATGGGTTTATAAGGTTTAGGGTTCATCTCCTAGGTTTTAGATCCTAGGGTTAAGGGTTTATAATCTTCATATCTTAGGGTTCATGAGATGCTTAGAATAAAAAATATCTATGGGTTAAGGTTTTAAAGTTCATCTACTAGGATTTAGGACTTAGGGTTAATGGCTTAGGATCTTCATATAATAGGGTTCATGAGATGCTTAGAATAACAAATCTATATGGGTTTTAAGGGTTTAGGGTTCATCTTATAGGCTTTAGATCCTAGTGTTAATGGTTTAGAATCTTCATATCGTAGGGTTCATGAGATGCTTAGAATAACAAATATATAGGATTTTTAAGGGCTTAGGGTTCATCTCCTAGGATCTAGGTCTTAGGGTTAAGGGTTTAGGATCTTCATATTCTAGGTTTCATGAGATGCTTATAATAACAAATCTATATGGGTTTTAAGGATTTATGGTTCACTTCCTAGGCTTTAGATCCTAAGGTTAATAGTTTAGAATCTTCATATCCTAGGGTTCATGAGATTCTTAGAATAAAAAATCTACATGGGTTAAGGGTTTAGGGTTCATATCTTGGGATTTAGGTCTTAGGGTTTAAGGTTTATGGTTTGTGGTTTATGGTTTATAGGTTTCATGAGATGCTTAGAATAAAAAATCTACGTAGCTTAATGGTGTAGAATTCATCTCCTAGGTTTTAGGTCATATGGTTTAGAGTTTAGGGTTTCTAGGGTTCATGAGATGCTTATAATAACAAATCTATATAGGTAAAGGGTTTAGGGTTAATCTCTTAGGATTTAAGTCTTAGGGTTAAGGGTTTAGAATATTCATATCCTAGGGTTCATTATATTCTTAGAATAACAAATCTATATGGGTTTTAAGGGTTTAGGGTTCATCTCCTAGGATTTAGATCCTAAGGTTAAGGGTTTAGAAACTTCATATCCTAGGGTTCATGAGATGCTTAGAATAAAAAATCTATATGGGTTAAGGGTTAAGGATTCATCTCCTAGGATTTAGGTCTTAGGGTTTAATGCTTATGGTTTCTAGGTTTCATGAGATGCTTCAAGTAACAAATCTATATGGTTTTAGTGCTAATGGTGTAGGGTTCATCTCCAAGGTTTTAGGTCATATTGTTTAGGTTTTAGGGTTTCTAAGATTCATGAGATGCTTAGAATAGCAAATATATATGGGTTAATGGTTTAGGGTTCATCTCCTAGGCTTTAGGTCATATGGTTTAGGGTTTATGGTTTCTAGGTTTCATGAGATGCTTAGAATAATAAATCTATATGGGTAAATTGTTTAGGGTTCATCTACTTGGATTTAGGTCCTATGGTTTACAATTTAGGGTTTCTAGGGTTCATGAGATGCTTAGAATAACAAATCTATATGGTTTAATGGTTTAGGGTTCATTTCTTAGGCTTTAGTTCTTATGGTTTATGGTTTAGGGTTACTAGGGTTCATGAGATGCTTAGAATAATAAATCTATATGGGTTTTAAGGGTTTAGGGTTCATCTCCTAGGCTTTAGGTCCTATGGTTTATGGTTTAGGGTTTCTAGGGTTCATGAGATGCTTAATCCCTTTAAGTCATTCTATCAAGTTCCCTATAATCCACCATATTGCATCCCTTAAGTTACTATATATGGGTTAAGGGTTTAGGGTTCATCTGATAGGCTTTAGGTCCTATGGTTTATTGTTTAGGGTTTCTAGGGTTCATCAGGTGCTTAGAATAACAAATATATATGGGTTAATGGTTTAGGGTTTACATCCCAGGCTTTAGGTCCTATTTAGGCTTTAGGGTGTCTAGGGTTTATGAGATGCTTAGACTAACAAATATATATGGGTTTTAAGGGTTTAAGGTTCATCTCCTAGGATTTAGGTCCTATGGTTTAGGGTTCAGGGTTTCTAGAGTTCATAAGATGCTTAATACCTTTAAGTCATCCCTTTAAGTAATTCTCTCAACTCCCCTTAATCCACCATCTTGAATCCATTAAGTCACTCTATATGGGTTAAGGGTTTAGGGTTTAGGGTTTTTAGGTTTCATGAGATGCCTAGAATAACAAATCTATACATGGGTTAATGGTTTAGGGTTCATCTCCTAGGATTTAGGTCTTAGGGTTTAAGGTTTACGATTTTTAGGTTTCATGATATGATTAGAATAAAAAATCTATATGGGTTAATGGTGTAGGGTTCATCTCCTAGGTTTTAGGTCATATAGTTTAGGGTTTAGGGTTTCTAGGGTTCATGAGATGCTTATAATAACAAATATATATGGGTTAATGGTTTAGGATTCATCTCGTAGGCTTTAGGTCCTATGTTTATGGTTTACAATTTCTAGGGTTCATGAGATGCTTAGAATAACAAATATATATGGGCTGATGGTTTAGGGTTCATCTACTAGGATTTAGGTCCTATGGTTTAGGGTTTAGGGTTTCTAGGGTTCATGAGATGCTTAGAATAACAAATCTATATGGGTTAATGGTTTAGGGTTCATCTCCTAGGCTTTAGGTCCCATGGTTTAGAGTTTAGGGTTTCTATGGTTCATGAGATGCTTAATCCCTTTAAGTCATCCCTTTAGTTCATTCTCTCAACTCCCCTTAATCCCCTATCTTGTATCTCTTAAGTCACTCTATATGGGTTAAGGGTTTAGGGTTCATCTGCTATGCTTTAGGTCCTATGGTTTATATTTTAGGGTTTCTAGGGTTCATGAGATGCTTAGAATAAAAAATCTATATGGCTTAATAGTTTAGGGTTCATCTCATAGGATTTTGGTCCTATGGTTTATGGTTTAGGGTTTCTAGGGTTCATGAGATGCTTAGAATAACAAATCTATATGGGTTTTAAGGGTTTAGGGTTCATCTCCTAGGCTTTAGGTCCTATAGTTTAGGGTTTAGGGTTTCTATGGTTCATGAGATGCTTAATCCCTTTAAGGGATCCCTTTAATTCATTCTCTCAGCTCCCCTTAATCAACCCTCTTACATCCCTTTAAGTCATTTTATGAACTCCCTTTAATCCACCCTCTTGCATCCCCTTAATCCATACTATTAAAGAACCCTTAAGTCATATCCTCTTACATCCCCTTAATCCTCTCTCTTGCATCCCTTAAGTCACTCTCATAATTCCCCTTAAGCCATCCTCTTAGGACCCGTTAAGCCATATCCTAGGGTTCATGACATTCATCCCCTTAATCCACCCTCTTGCATCCCTTTAAGTCATTCTCTTAACTCCCCTTAATCCAACTTCTTGCATCCCTTTAAGTCACTCTATTAACTCCCATTAATACACCCTCTTGCATCCTCGTTAAGTAATTCGCTTAACTCCCCTTAAGACATTCTCTTAGGACCCCTTAAGCTATATTGTCTTAGGTCCCCTTAATCCATCCTATGGAAAAAATCACTTGAATTTGTAAGGAATTTATAAGATTCAATTTTCTAAATTTTACTATATATTTTTCTTTTCTCAGATGGATTATTTAGTTAAATTACTCATAAATACTATAGTTACTTTACTTACATTAATTATTTTTGCAGGTTCTCATCAAGTTGGTCTACCATGTGATTGTCACTATAATTTTTTTTTATCGAGAGACTATATAAATATGAATTTGTGGTCTTGACTTAAAATTTGATAAGCTTTAATTTTCATCAAGTTGGTCTACCATGTGATTGTCACTATAAATTTTTTTTATCGAGAGACTATATAAATATGAATTTGTGGTCTTGACTTAAAATTTGATAAGCTTTAATTTTATCTACATGCACACATATGTTTCATCATGTTATATAGTTGTACAAAACATCAGTATACATTATATATGTTTGTTCGATGTATGAGCTTAAATGAGCTTATTAGTTACTTTTTAAATATCTTGTTCTAATTTTATCTTATACAAATCATGTCTTGTATTTACCACATTTTATATAATTGTTCAATTGTATATATTGTACATTTTATACATAAAAGGAGATAGATTTTTGTTTAGTGATTCAAATATTTTCTAGAATTGGAAAATAGTTAAAATTACTTGCCCTTAATTTATTATGAATATGATCTAAACTATTTAAGGAATGTTTGAATTTGTCACCTAACCATGTGACAAATTATTAAAATTTAAGAGTTAATCATTTTAAGACATGTCTAAACTTAATTCAACAATGGCATGTAAATCTATATGAAATTTGATTTTAGATAAGAATTTATACTGTGCATATTACTTGAAAATTATATAATATATATATATATATATATATATATATATATATATATATATATATATATATATATATATATATATACATGATTGTATATAATCATCATATTAAAGTCAATTGATATAAATAAACACAAACATGATCATATTAATTGATATAATGTATGTGAAATGGTCCATGAAATAACATGTTCAAAATGTATATGTCAAGTCCAACACATATATTTAAATAAAACTAGAGATCTATAGTCCATACAATTTAAAACCATTTAACTATCAAGGTGATCAATCAAATCAAGTCTCCTCTTTGCTCCATGTGGACTAGATGTACGGGTATGTGCAGGATCATGACGGGCCAAAAAATGGCGATATGAAAAAAGTAGCATTTTGCATTCACCAAAAAATGTGAAAATCCTGAGTTGACATTTTTTTGGGTTGGGTGTCAGTACATTGCTCCAATTTGTGTTGGGTATATATACCCAACTGTGACCATTTTAAACCATTTTAAGCCATAGTGAGAGCAACATGAGGCATATCCGATATTGGATTTGAGCTAATATCTGATTTGCAAGGTAAATTTTTGGATGTTTTGTTTTAATCAATTTTTGTATTAGTTTTGTATAATTTTAACTAGTTTTTAATGGATTTTTAGTAAAAACTAGGGTTTTTAATGGATTTTTATTAAAAACTAGTGTTTTATTATGGATTTTTATTAAAAACTGGGGTTTTTTACAATAATTTCATTTATATTTTGTAATTTCAATTCGATTAATTAGTTTTGAACTTCAATTAGGTATAATTATGCTTAAGAATAAAAACCTACAAATGAAAAACTCTCCACCACCTCCGCGTCCATTAATTGAAGAGTTAATTGGTGAAAAATTAGAGCAATTGAAGGGAATTTGTGATGTTTATAAGATAATCCCTCGATTATCCCTGATGACAAACACATTGAAAGAAATAATTAAAAATATAGAAACCCTCTCCACCCAACATAATGCCATTCTTTCATGGTGAGAAACCATGAGGGAATATTACTCCTGTGGATTGTCTTATGAAGAGGTGAAAGATATTAAAATAAAAAAAGCCCAAATATCCTCTTTATTTGTTAACCCCCACACTGGTTTTCCAGTTAATGTTAATAAACAAAAAAATTATATCAAATGGTGCATGAATAAGAAAATTGTAGATAACTTTTGGGATAATTGGTGGATGGTCTTTGATAAACCACCCAACAGCAATATTGATGTACCATTTTACTTTATTAAAAAATTATACGCTGAGTTTGTGTTAGGGCATCATGTCAATTACTTTGACATTAAACCTTTCTAGGGCATCAGTGGACGTATGCCCCAAGATAGACTAGAGGTAGTTAGAGTAGTCCAGGGCCTATATGTTCCCCCTCCTCCCCTTCCTCAACCACCTCTAGTACATCATCCATATATTATCAAGGATGTAGCCACACAAACTATTCAATCTATTCACTCTTTGAGTGATATTTTGGTTTCCCATACTACTACAGTAGCTCAGCCACATGTTGGTGATGTTGGAAATGGATCGAGTGCCACTACATCATCCTCCTTAGGTCCACATATCTGTGTGCCACATACTTGCACTATGTGCCACCAAATATACTTAGTTCCTCTTGTACAATCTATTGAGCAACCCTTGGAAACTTTTGATTATGACCTCCATAATGTGGATATTATAGGAGATCAGATGCATAGGAATGGAGAACACCCTACAGAGTCCTCTCCTGCTAGAGAGAGGGACATGGTCTATTTAACCGTTGATTTTTGAGGGGGAGCTTATACAGGTTACTGATACCACCCTCATGGTCATTTCATTTGGCCTTGACATGTGCACGGTATATATTTTCACACTCACTTGTTTACATTTTTTTTATTATATACTTTCTTGTCATTTTAATTATCATTAATAAAATTATATATTAACCTATATGTTTATCTTATTTTCCTCTTGTAGGAAACACCTAGTGCGAGCGAGGTGCAACATTGTCCAGACTATGGAGGCACAATGGTAGATAAGGGAAAGGTAATTGAACTCAATTTTGATTGAATTAAGATTTTTAAGATATTATAGTGATTATACATACATCGACATAGATTGGTAGTTTCATATACTTTTCATTTTTATGTACATGTGGTTATGAGCTACACATCCTTGTTGACAAGTGTCACAATGCCTGAAGGAGTAGGTGTTGAAACACCTCAAGGAGGAGGTGTCAAAACACCTAAAGGAGATAAAGAAAAAGAGATGCCTAAAGAGGTATGTGTTTATTTTATCTTGTGTTTGGTAAATATGTTCTTATTATTGACAATTGTATGCTAACTTGTATCAATTTTATGTTTTTGTTCACATATATAGATTGACATTTCAAAAGTTGGTTTGATTGGTTCTTTGAGAGGGGCATATTCTAGGACTCACCCTTTGAAGAGACGTATATATGAGGTAATCAAGATTTCAATTTTAGAGTTCAATTATAATTCAATGTATATTGATTTTGATGTTAATTATTCAATTTTAAATTATATAATATAACAAATCTCAATTGTGGTTTGAATTTTTCTTATGTAGCTACCTTCAAAGCCAAAGAGTGCTTCAAAGAGGTTCCATTTTGATGATTCACTAGTAGTTTAGAACGAGATAAATATTTTGGCATGTATATTTTGAATAGATATTGAGATGGCATATGCCACATTTTGTAAAACTTTGTTTGAGTTGGCATTGATGCCATTTTTGTATATAGACATAGACTTGATTATTGGATAATTTTATATATAGAAGTTGAGAATCGAAATAATTTGTTCCTCATGTGCATGTTTAAACTCTTCAAAAATTTAATATTGAGCAATGGTTAAATATAAATGTAAAATAGCATAAAAAATAATGGTTATATTATATAGTTCACAATAAAAAATAATGAATAATGGTTAAATTATATCATATATTGCTTAGTTATATTATATAGTTTAAACAACTTTGAAGAGAAGAACAATGGAAAGGTTTAACATTTTACAACCTTGAAATCAATTCAAACATTCTCTATTTGGCATGAACAAGCTTAAGAATACTTCAAATTATGCTGCCCCCAAACTTTACCCACTTTTACACTCTAAAACCTCACTTTTCCATTCAAAAACCCTCTTTTCTCAACTAGGGTTTCATGCCCAAACATACAAATGACCTCCCCTACCTTTGAAAACTTTCTATCTCATGAAAATTCACATGATCACACTATTTCCAAGCTATTCTAACTTGTTCTCAATAAATTTCTTCTTTTCACCACTTCTAGCCTTGCTTTTAAGGCCTAAAATTGTATGTTTCCACTAAAGTGGCGTGGGAAACCTCCTAAAATAAATTTTCCAACACTAAATTATTCCTCCTAAACCTACACCTACTCCAACTAGGCCCATTCCACTGAGATACAACAAATACAATAGGTGGAATGGAATATTTCATCATATTACCCTCTCAAACCCTTGATTGAGTAAATACAAACCCATTTACAGAAAACTACCTCTAAGTTGGTTGAAACTCAAAGTAATTCCACAAGAATGGATTCAAATCAAAGTTAATATAGTCCTACATCTAATCCAATCACTATTAGAACAAGATATGCCTGTACGAATTCTTACAAAGCCTTGAATCCTCATAAAACAATGCAAAAATTAGAAAATTACTAATCATTTGGAGTCATATTGGAAGTTTGTGGGTCATTTGGGTAAAAGATGTAAAAAATTGCCAAATGTTGTCAATGTTGTCAATGACAATTTTTCAATTGTAATGACAACTTTTTAAAATGTTGTTAAAAGTTAGATGGAGTTTAGTTGGAGGCTGAAAAATACTTGTAAGCACATAAATAAATCTTGTAAACATGACCTAAAGGTTGGAGAAGTTGAAAATAAGAATTTACATCTTTGAGGAAGAAGATTTTTGTGTTTTTCTAATGTCTTGTGTTGTTATTTTTATTTTGTATGGTTTATATGACATTATTATGATTTGGAAATGTGTGGTATGGTTAGATAATTGAGTTAGCTTTCAAATTCCTTTGGTTTGGTCAAACTTTATGGAGATTTGAATAAGTTATGTTAATTATACCATTGGCAACCTATAAGTTGTTTTGCTTTGTAATTTTTGTTTTGCAACTCTTACAACCAAATAAACTATTCCAACATGTCCAGATGGGTACGTTTAGGTTAGGTATGGTATCCTTTTGCACCCAAATAGGACGAAGCAACCTGAGCTACGTTCAACTGAAAAAATCCCTTAAGATTCCAAAGCGCAAAAGGGAAACAATTTTTGACAGGTTGTTACTCTGAAAAAATAATGCCTACAAATTTTTTTTCTAAGGCTATGAGATCATGTTGGGCCTCTCTACAATAACCTCTCTTGGTTTTTTCTATCTTGAAGGTTTCTTTCTGTGGTGATGATTTTTTAGTTGAGGGAAAAGTTGTGAAATGCAAGCAATGTAAAGTTGCAAAGTGGTGCAACTTTCATTTTTCAATTCATACAACCAAACATACTATTCCAACACATCCAAATGGGTATTTTTACACTAGGGATGGTCCTTTTTTGCACCCAAATATGTCAAATCAGTCTAAGCTACATTGGACCGATAATTTCTCTTAAGAGTCTACTGTGCTAAAAGGAAACAATCTTTGAAGGGCTATTTCTCAGAAACTATGATGCTTACAGACTCTCTGTTTAAGGTTATGGGATCATGTTGGGACCCTCTACAATAAACTCTCTCTATTTTTTCTATCTTAGAGGAATTTTTCCTTGGTGATGAGTTTTTAGTTGAGAAAAAAGTTGTCAAATACTAGTGTAAAGTTGCAAAGTTGTGCAACTTTCATTTTGCAACCCATATGACTAAACATACTATTCCAACATGTCCAGATGGGTATGTTTACGCTAAGGATGGTCCTCTTTTGTACCAAATACATTGAATCACTCTGAGCTACATTGGATCGGTGATTTCCCTTAAGAGTCCAAAGTGTTAAAAGGAAACAATATTTGAAGGGTTATTTCTTAGAAACTATGACTCTTACATACTCTTTTTTTGACGCTATGGGATTGTGTTGGGACCCTCTATAGTAACCTCTCTCAATTTTTTCTATCTTAGAGATGTTTTTCCCGTGGTGATGAGTTTTTAGTTGAGGAAAAATTTGTCAAATGCAAGTAGTCCAAAGTTGCAAAGTGGTGCAACTTTCATTCTACATTTTCTATGACCAAATAGAATATTCCAACACATCTGGATGGGTACATTTATGTTAGGGATGGTCCTCTTTTGCACCCAAATATGTAAAATCGCTCCAAGCTACATTGGACCCGCAATTTTTCTTAAGAGTCCAAAGTGCTAAAAGACAACAATCTTTGAAGGGATATTTATTGGAAACTGTGATGCTTATAGAATCTCCATTTGAGGCTATGGGATCATGTTGGGACCCTCTATAATAACCTCTCTCAGTTTTTACTATCTCTAACACATTTACCCGTGGTGATGAGTTTTCACTTGATGGAAAAAGGGTTAGATGGATGTGATGTAAAGGTGTAAAGGGGTTTAGGGTTGGTTTTTTTCCTCATGAGTAAGTGAAAAAGTGATTCATTTAGTCAAATACACTTAAGTTGTGAACTACACACATGAATACAAAGTATACGCATTAAAAAATGTAGGTCATAAAGTATACATTAAAATACTCAAATACAAATAAGTTATGAACTACACACATGAATACAAAGTATACACATTAAAACATCTAGGTTGTAAAGTATACATTGGAATACTCATAAGTGATAAAGTATACACACAAGTTCTAAAGTATACACTTGAATACACGTAAAGTGTACACAATACGCATAATATTATCATTCAATAAGTGCTATCAAATAGAGGGTTTACAAAATGCCACATAGGCATACAACAAACAAACCTAATACATAGTAATTTCCTAGTAGGGGAAGGAAATAGAGCATGTATTGCCTTTGTAGTTGGTACAGTCTTGCACAAGAGTAGCATGTTGATGTTCTAGAGTGACAAGCACCTAAACCATCAAGGTAGCAGACAAACTTCATACAATAGAAAAGATGCTTAGAATAACCAATATATATTATTATAAATGACCTAATTGATGATGAAATGGTAATGCAAACTATAAAAAGATGCTTATAATAACAAATATATATTATTTTAATTTGGCGTACACCTCTCCCAAAGGATCAGAGATGGCTATTGTTACAATGGGTTCATGATCAATCATGCCAAGAATATCACAATATACTTCAAATGAGAAATCTATATTGTCACAATAGAAAAGATGCTTAGACTAACAAATCTATATTATTCTAAACAACCTAAATGATGATCAATTGGTAAGGAAAACTATAAAAGATGCTTAGAATAACCAGTCTATATTATTCTAAATGACCTAATTGATGATGAAATGGTAATGCAAACTATAAAATACATAGTTTACAATAACAAATCTATATTATTGTAATCTATCACATACCTCTCCCAAAGGATCAGAGCAGACTATTGTTGCATTAGGTCCATGATCAATCGTGCTAGGAATATCACAATATACTTCAAATGAGAAATCTATATTGTCAGAATAGAAAAGATGCTTAGACTAAAAAATCTATATTATTCTAAACAATCTAAATGATAATAAATTGGTAATGCAAGCTATAAAAGATGCTTAGAATAACCAATCTATATTATTCTAATCAGGTATGGTCCCCTTTCACACATGCAAGGTAGATTAAAAGTACATAAAAGAATCATATTAATCACATTATAGGATAGTCATATTAATCAAAAGAAGGCAAGGAGAACAATATATCTAAGAACCATCAAGAAAAGACAATTTCATATTGACAATGAAGTGAATCACATTAATAGAGTGCATATTACCTTCTTAGGACAGTTAAGTTGAAATCATTAAATGAGAATAATTCTCATGAAAAAACATTGCAAGAGTATACAAAATATCAGTATTAAAGACAACTACATTGCAAGAGTATACAAAATATCAGTATTAAAGACACCTACATTGCAAGAGTATACAAAATATCAGTATTAAATAAAGAACACTAATTAACTTAAGCATAATGAACCTAAGCATTGTACCTTCCATTCTTGAATATGCTATTCAAGTGTTCCTAAAGGATCATCTCTTTGCTTAAGAGTGTCCAATATTGATTCATGAACAACATTACTAAGTGTCCATAGTTGTTTTATCTTTAGTTTGGCATTATGATTCAATAACTTAAAATTTGTTTCTATAACAAGGTGTGAATACATGAGAATGGTTTTGTGGTTCTGGTAGTCTTCAAATGCAGGTATGCCATTATTTCTAATCATGTATGTTCGCAACCAAGTTCTTGCAACCACAACTAAACTTGTAAGATACATGAACCCATCATCATCTTCCATCAGTTGTGTTAGCTTACACTTTACCCACACAGATCGAGCCAACCAATAGTCTAATATTTGTTCATTCCCCTATGCTGCAACAGCTGCAAAAACAGGTCTTGGTTGTAGTAGATTTGAAAGACAATCATAATCAACTGAACTTTCTATTGTGTCATTTTTCATGGATATTGTTTGAGATAAAGGAGTTAGATATTGTGGAATCCATGTATCCACCCACTCACTTGACTTGCACTGATCCCAATTGCACTAAATACAACTTTGACAAAAAAAGCCAACTCTCATGCGTAAATTGTCCATGTGCTTGCATCTAAGCTTCAAAATGACATCTTTGAAGAATATTTGATTATATGACAATCCAATCTTCCTCCCACTGTACCCTCCTCAACCAACCAAAATAATTTGTACACTGTTGAATCAAGTGTCCTTCCCTGTGATAATGTTGAACTACACCAATCAATAATAGAACGTGCATCACTAAATTTTTCTCCTAAAATATTAAATTGCTCCTTAACTAGAGCTCTCTTTATGCATGCATCTGCTCCATCATGCTCCCCTTTCCCATGCCTAGCTTAAAATAAATCCAAATATGAGGTACAACCCTCTCTACATGCATTCTACTCAACCAATAAATCATTCGAGCATTCTTGAATTCACCTATGCAGTAATTTGACCAAATGAGATGTCAGCCCACTGCTATATAATTCTCCTACAAGAACTCAAAAAAATAATTGAACCAATGTTGTAAATACTTAGACAAGTGAGATCTATCATCACTCATATAAAAATGATACTCTCTAATTATCTTTTGATCCTCTTTTATACTATTAGGTGCATGTCTAAATGTTATGTGGACAAAAATACCAATATGAATGGAATTGTAATACTAAGATTGTACCTTATTTTGTGGTTACAATGTGTAGTTTTCTACAAAACCAACCACTAATATAATAGTTCCAATCAAAAAATAGTCCTTACACATCTTGAATTGTTGATCCAACCACTAAGACCTATGGCTATGCCTTGCATACTTGTAGAAAATATTGTCCTTAAAATTTGAACTAAAATCAGCAAAACTGTATTCTTTTGTAACCAACTTGCATCTAGAACCTTCACCTCCACTTTGCAAAGTATATTTGACTATCTCATATCTCTTTTTTCTCAACAAGCTTCTTTCCAAATTCATGTTTAGAACCCTCATGAAAATATTGAACAAACTTTGACAAGCCACCACATTGTGAGCACTTCACATTTAAACAATCATTTCTATAGAAAAGGAAACCATCATCTCTAGAACATAAAAATAGATCTAGCAAGTCCCTTGATGATTTCAGAAGATGCATTGCATCACACTCTTGCAACATTTCATTAGGATGCAAAGTAGAACGGATATAGCATAATAGTTCATGGTACATTGAAAACTCCACATGGTATTTGCAACAACAAGTATTATGAATTTTAAGAGGCACAAATAAAATGGATTCAAACCTTCAAAATTCCTTTGTGAGATTTCCATATTTGGATGTGTTTCAATGATTTTTTTGAACAACATTGTTTGGCCTGATTCTAAGAAATGATTAGGATGCGGTGTATGGTATCAATTTCCAATTCTTAACTTCAAAAAATCCTTTGCATTGGGTGATACTCTAGAGTTATCATGCCAAAATTGATGAATTACCTAGTTTACATTATTGGTTAGCTTCTTCTCAACATGTGGAAGCCTCCTGGAAAAAGTCCATGTATCATTTTGAATAGGATCATCTATTCTTTCTCTTCTTGCAAGTGCTCTATCCAAAGTTTTATGATTTATTTCAAAATCAATACAAGTTTGTCTCATAAAGTGATCCTTTTTCAATTGATGAATTACTAGGGTGGTTGCAATGACTCTTCGAGTAGCTCTCTTATCTTTTTCCTTTTTATTTTTTCCAATAGACTTGAGAGCATTCAAAATATTTTTGACAATAATAGAATTTTTTCAGTCTTCTTGTCCACACGAATCTTCAATTTTTCCAGCAAAGGTCTCATCTTTTGCACCTTTAGCAATTGTACACAAAATTGGCATTGCTCGGACAATGTCTTATTGCTAAAATATTGGTTGAAAAGAACTACCTAGCCCACAACTAAACGATTCGTGTTGACCTCTTTCCTTCAAAATTGTTTATAATTTTCTCATCGATTTCAATTAACCATTTAGGGGTTTTGGAATGTATTGAATTTGGAATATTTCTTTCCACACAAGTTTCTTCATTTCTCATGTAATTCGGTGAAACATAATTTACACTTGGTTTAATATTATGTTCAACATCTTCAATTCCAACATTTTCACCTTGAACATTTTCAATATCAATTTCAATAATTCCATTCCCAATTTCAATATCATGTTCAACATCTTCAATTCCAACATTTTCACCTTGAATATTTTCAATATCAATTTCAATAATTTCATTCCCAATTTCAATATCATGTTCAACATCTTCAATTCCAACATTTTCACCTTGAACATTTTCAACATCAATTTCAATAATTTCATTCCCAATTTCAATATTATGTTCAACATCTTCAATTCTGACATTTTCACCTTTAACATTTTCAATATCAATTTCAATAATTTCATTCCCAATTTCAATATCATGTTCATCATCTTCAATTCTAACATTTTCGCCTTGAACATTTTCAACATCAATTTCAATAATTTCATTCCCAATTTCAGTATCATGTTCAACATCTTCAATTCCAAAATTTTCACCTTGAACATTTTCATTTCCAATTTCAATACCATGTTCAACATTTTCACCTTGAACATATTCAATTTCCTCTTCACTTGAAAGACCAAAATGCTTAAGTTCACCAATATTTAACATACCTTGTCTTCTCTTCCTATGACCTTCTCTATTGCTTTGTCTATATGCTTCAATTTGTTCTTTTGTAAGCTTTATCTTATGTTTTTTCTTTCAACAACTGATGCTCCCCATTATACCTCATAAAAGATGCTAAAAAAATGATTGCTTATGACAAATTTGAGTAGAAGATTCTCCAAAAAGTTGATCTTTGTCTCTTCTTGTCTGAAATCATGCTTTTGTTGCCTACAAAGCCTACAAACAGAATGTAGGGTCTATTGGGATGCCCAAAATGACCCACATGAGGTTTTTCTATGGCCCACAATTCTGATATCGGATAAAATCCGATATCTTATTTGAAAAACATTTTAAAATGTATTGTAATGGTAAGATTTTGGTGTTATAAATCATAGATCTTATTTTTTCACACATAGACCCAAGAGTAATTAGGGGGTAGAGGGTGGGAAAGAGAGAGAGAGAGAGGGAAAGGGAGAGAGAGAGGGAGAGAGGGAGAGAGAGAGAGAGGGGGGCAGAGAGAATTAGGAGGGGGGAGGAAAAGAGAGGGAAAGGGAGAGATAGAGAGAGAGATAATTAGGAGGGGGAACGAAAAGAGAGGGAAAGGGAGAGATAGAGAGAGAGAGGGAATGGGGAAGAGAGAGAGAGAGAAAGAGAGACAGAGACAGTGACAGAGACAGAGAGAGGGGGAGGGAGAAAATTAGGAGGGGGAAGGGAGAGGGTAAGAGAGGAAGAAGGGAAGAGGGAGAGAGAGAGAGAGGGTTTAGGTTAGAGTGTTGATAGTTTAAGATTGAGGGTAGAGGGTTGACAATATAAGGTTGAGGGATTAAGGTTGAGGGATTAAGGGTTTAGGGTTTAAGGGTTAAGGTTTTAGGATTTATGGTTAAGGGTAGAGGGAGAGATATAGAGGGAGTGAGTGAGAGAGAGAAACTTGAGAGAGAGAGTAGGGGGTAGAGGGTTTAATGGTTAAGGGTTTAGG
>VDFB02019784.1:0-22112 GCA_007258455.2 Sequoia sempervirens
TAAACTATCCAAATCTAGTGTCTAATGATATTAGGGACAAGATTCTTAAATCATAAGGTAATAAGACTATAATGGGGAATAAATTATTATGAATTTTATAAACATTCAAAATGAACATGAATTCATTGTGATAATATCATAAATTTTTTTATGTATTCATGTGAACAAAGTGTAAGGGAGTTATATAGTACTTTTTTCCTTAATATCAACATTAATTTGTGAAAAAGGATCAAGATTGTATTTAGGATACAACATGAAGATTTACTTGACTCAAAGTATGTTATTCATAATATAATACAATTATGAAGTCTTCACTAAATTTCACATTAATGTCCTATATTAATGTCTTGACTATGAACATAAAATGCATAAATGTACATGTGTAAATTAATATTTCAAACAATAATAAAGTCCATAATTTATGTAACATATTAAGTGCATGAAACCAATATATTAAGTGCACATGAAATAAAGTCCAACAGAGTACATGATAAACAATAAATATAGTCCATGAAATAAACAAATATAACACATAAAATCATATGTTTCTAGGTCATGTACTGTCTCTATAATCAAGAGACCTCTTCACACCATGCGGACTATGTGGATGACCTGAAACACTCTGTACATAAGAGAAAGATGAAATTAGATGTAAGACAATACAAAATGATTTAATGACAATTTAATTTATAATCCATCATAAAATTAAATTACCACCATATCTACATCTAGATGCTCTAGTGTGCCTGAAGAAACGTCTAAATTCTCTAAATCAATCTACATAAACAAGACAAAGAAATTCAAAATTAGATGTACAACTCTACAATTATTATTTTTTAATTCAATTTAATTCAAAATTTATCATATTTTAATTGTCCCGCATTATGAAGTTGTGCACTAGGCTCTTCTCCAGGACCTGTCTGTACATGCTCAACTACAAGATGTGTCTCGTGCTATAAAAGAAAAAGAATATGTGAAAATATCATATTAATATGTATATATTCAATTTAAAATTTATAATTCACTTTAAATATAATAAAAAAATTAAATTACCATTTGATCTGAAACCTGCTCTACATGTCCTCCTAGTGGTGTAACTATGTCTGGGTCAGGGCTGAAAGTTGCACTAACAAAGTCCTACAAGATCAAAATTAAAGAATGTACAATTGAATTAGGTTAATATATGCATATATATTCAAGTTTGCACATTTTGTGTAGAAAGTTTTGTAAACAACCTGGAAATCAATGGCCTCACAAGTAACTGCAACATCAAATGTTTGCCCAATGCCCATTCTTATTGTGGTATCAACTTAGACATACATGTACATAGACATTTAATGCTTATAATATTTACAAGTGTACATGCATGTGTTTCATATATCTAGTGAATTCAAAACTCATAAAATTGTAACTATACTAATGTAAACTTTAAACAAATTTACAATATGAATGTACCTGCCCATGATCTATGTCGCTCGATAATGGAGGAGTGCTTGACAATCCTCGGGAGAGAATCAAGTGGATCTTAATTGACTCACCTAAAGGGTATACATGGGGATGTCATGGGAAAAAGCGAGGCCCTTAAGTGGCAAAAATAGAAAAATCAGTTAGGCAACTTGGCGTAAGAATTAGATAAGTTATCTATATTATTTCAAAAATGTAAAAGGGCAGAATCTTTAGAAAATTGAATTTAGTTTTACAAGCTACTAGAGTTTGTTTAAAAAAAGAAAAATCTATTTGGTGAATTTAGAATTTCAATCTGGTGGTACTTAGAATTTTTAGGAAAAAATAAAGTGGAGTGTACGTCTAACCACCTAACCATAATAAAATGATAAAAAAGATTTATAAGATTTTAGATATAAGTAGAGACTCATGCCCAATGTGATGCATATTTTTATTATTTTTTTTCCAAGTAAATAATTAATTATAAATTTTTTATTATAGCAAAAATAAAAAGCGTATGTATGCGACCACCTTGTAGTCAAAGCTTCATGAAATTCATTTTTTCTTTTTTAATCCTATGGTGAAACATAGAATGTAATGTTTTGGATTCAAAAAAAAATAGTGTAGATTTAAAATCTATAGATGTTTTCAATTACAGCCTATCAATCAAAGCTTTGAGTAGCCATTTCAATAGAAAATGAATAATAATTACTAATTAAATTTAAAGTAAAAGAATATAATTTATATCGGTGGAAATCTAAGAATCTCCTTTAAAAACCCTTTTTGTTTCATCAATTTTGGGTAAAAAAATAGTCGTCAGCCACATACCCATCATATTGCCACTTTTTGGCCCATCATGATCTTGCACATACCCTAAACCAACATGAATATTTGAAACATATATGTGATTCAATTATAAATTTAAAACTCAAGTTAAATAATTTGTGATTTCATACATAATTTTAAAAATTGAAATCAAAATACCCCGTAAGAGTTGCCAAGTATGACCGGTGTCGATGTATGTACTCGTGGAACAGATGATTTCCCTTGCATCGTTAGTGTCATTTGTACACCAAACAATTTGATTGTTAAAATGTATTGCAAACTTTTATTTGATATATACAACCATCAAAATTATTATAAAATGAACGTACATATAGATGCATATTTATACCTATGTCGTAGTGTCCTTAGGGTGATGTTCTACTATGAGGAACTCTATAAATGAACTGATGCGACTAGATGAACCACCAGAATCTCGCCGTCCACCTGAACTAGGTGTAGCCTGATTAGGTCCATAGCATACTTGATGACAACTAGTACATATATGGGGGACAGGTCTTGACACTCCTGGAGTGGTACTCGGACCAGCTCCATAAAAAACTCCTCCATCATCATCATCGTCTTTATGCTCCCCACTTGTTATCGCAGAAGCGTGCTGATCAAGGTCTCCTGCGAGTGTACTAAGGGAACCTAATGTTGAAACCAGAGCTTGATGATGTACAGGTGCAGGAATGAGAGGACCAGGAGCAATAACAAGGGGTTACACATGCATGGGGCATCGGGGATCAACCCTTACCCCTAATCTCTGTTGTGGCATGCCACCACCAACACCTTGAAATGATCTAAAATCAAAATAATTGGGATTTTTCCCCAAAACAAACTCTACATACAGTTTTCTCAAAAAATACAATGGGCACTCCCAATTAGCATGTGGAGGACTATCAAAAACCATATACCATCAATCCCAAAAATGTGCACTCATTTGCGGATGTATGCACCACCTCATGGATATTCTAAATTTCTTGGGTGGAATGGGTTGTTGAGTAACAGGGTCAAGAAAGTAGGGGGCTAGACGGGCTTTCATTATTTTAAGGTCTAATATTTGTTTGTAAGAGAGACCATCAGAATAAAATTGTCTCATTTTTTCTCTATCTCATCGATGCCTATCAAGATCAGAATCGATCATCCTGATGGAATCAACAACGTTTTTCATTGCATATGCAAAACGTCTCACATGTGGAAGAATCAATGCTTGACTCTGCATAGCATTGATTTGATTTTGTAAGGATGCAACTTGATCATTTATTCGTGCTCTCAAGCGAGCCTCATCCGAATCATGGAAGTCTTTGGAGAGGGAGGGAGGAGGTGGAGGTGGAGAGTAGGATGCATTAGGCGAGGTGATCCAGTTGATGATATCATCAATGTTAATCATCCATGATGGCGATATCATGTGCATTAAATCATGCAAAATAGTCCATGTGCACAAAAATTAAAGATCATATATATTTAATTGAAATAGGATGAGAAACATATATATTAAGATCATATATTTAATTGAAATGCACATATATATACATTGATTGTTCAACTCAATAGCATGTCCATACAAAATTAAAAATTAAATGTATGTACATGTACATTTAAAATAAAAAATATGATGCATAATTTGCATGCGTACAAATCATTAAACTAAACTATGTATGATCGAGTCAAGCGCATCTGTTACCTTTTGTTTCACAGGTTGTTGAAGAATGATCGAGCCAAGCACAGCCAATCTCGGCCTTGCAATAAAGTCTATTTCCTGCACAACTTCGAGGAAGCTCCGACGAAGACTCTTTGACCGAAACCGATTGGGGAAGATTTTTAATGATAAGTCAATCTGGAAATAGTGGAGTGCTAGATTCTCTCTGAATCGGGTTGAACACATAAATTCATTTATGAAGTTTGTTCCTTGATTTTGGGATACACTTTACTTCCACGTCTTTCTTTGATGGAGTTAGTTAGTTAGTTGTTCTTCTAATTTAAAAATAAGATACTCCTCCTGTGCGAGAGAGTAGAGGATGAATAGAATGAGTAATAGATGATATTTAGAGTAAGATAGAAATAATGTAGCAGATATCATGTAAGAATCAATATGATAATGAAAGACAGAATTTGTTTGACCAGAAATAGAGTTTGTTGTTAATTTTCACATCAACAAAACAATGTATATCATTCTGTTTTCATGAATAAAGATCAATGAAGTTCTGAGTTCAGCATCTGTGTAATCAGTAGATGCTTGCTAAGGGGGCCCACTTAGTAAGTATCTGTAGCTAATTAGTTAGATGTTCTTTTCTGCTGAAATCCAGTTAGTTTTCATCTTTGAAGTTTTTATACAAACTCAGTCTTGTACTGCTCCTACAGCATAGAGAGTCCATCCCTGTGACTATTCCTGTAGCATAAGGCCAGTTCATGGTTTGTGTTTCAATCGTAGCTGTTATGGTTTCTATTTTAATCAAGCATAGTTGAGTTAAAGAATTATGCATTACCATTATGTGGCTTAGATAGAATTTCTTTCCAGTATGTATTTCTGCTAAGATTTGACTGAAACAAGTTCCTAGTGCATATATTTTTCCGTGCCATTTAAAGTCTACGTCCCTTGGTTTGACAAGCAAAATGAACGTCCACAGAGAGATATTAGTCACCTGTCGGAATGTCCAATTCCCAAGAAATTTTTACTGTGATATTCATATCCTTTTGTGAGTGATGAGCCTAAAATATGCTCAAAATTTGATGTTTATAAAAGACTTTAGTAAAATTGCCAGCCCAGTTTATGCTTTGTTAACAAAGGATTCCCAATTTGAGTGGACATAGGCCTGTGAAAAATCTTTCCTACAACTAAAGGACTTGCTTACTAAAGCCCCTGTTCTTCAAGGTCCAAAATGGAATCTTCCTTTTCACATACATGCTGATGCATCTGATTTTGGTATAGGAGCAGTTTTAAGTCAAAGAAAATTCAATTGAGCATGCTATCTACTTTATCAGCAAAAACCTTCAAGGTCCTGAGCTCAGCTATACTGTTACAGAAAAGGAATTGCTTGCAGTAGTGTATGCTTTGAATAAATTTAGGCATTATGTCACAGGTTATCAGATATTCGTTCATACTGACCATGCAACAATCAAGTACCTAATGAACAAACCTGCCATTTATGGTAGGTGGCATGATGGCTCTGTTGTTACAGAATTTGATATCCGCAGTCATTGACAAACGGCGAGGAAGATCAATGTTGTAGAATTTTTATCAAGACTGTCGGTACTTTTGAGGCTATGAGGTCATTGATGATAGATTTCGGATGAACACTTGTTTTCCATTCTTTGCTTTATACACTGCAGTATGGAGACATTGCTAATGGTCCTCTAGCAGCAAGCGAATACCAACTCACTTTTCCCCAAAAGAAAAGAAGTTGTTGATAGAGAAAAGTTTTAACTTTTCCTGGATCGCAAATTGTTTGTTCTATACTGGACCTGATCAAGTAATGCAAAGATGTGTAAGAGAAGATGAGACTTATGATATCTTGCATGCTTGACATGATGAACCATGTGAAGGACATTTTGCAACAAAAATAACATCAATGAAGATTCTTACAATAGGGTACTACTAGCCAACATTACACAAGGATGTTGTAGCCTATACAAGGAAATGTGATAGATGCCAACGAATGGGAAGACCAACTAAGTCAGATGAAATGCTCATCCAGTGTGATCACCCCTTTTGATAAATGGGGGATGGATTTTGTGATGCCAATTGATCCACCATCAAACGGAAAGTCATACATTCTAGTTTGCATGGATTATGTCACAAAATGGGTCGAGGCAAAAGCTATGACTAATGCCTGAGATAACAAAGTTGCTGAATTTTTGTATGAAAAAATTTTCACAAGATTTGGAGTTCCCGGAGAACTTCTTTAGCCCGGAGGCCTCGGTGATTTCGTCAAAATATGATCAACACTATGAATGACTATAAAAGATCCAAACATAGGAAGTCGGCCCTATCATCCCTCAAGCCAATGAAAATTGAGCGGAGGAGTAACAAATAGAAGTAAAGCGATCCTCACAAAGGAAGAGCGGTATAGATTCATAAAATTTGGAGCAATAGACTTCACAGGCGGTTTGGGTTTGGAACTACATGAAGACAACAACTAGGTTTACACCTTTTGAACTGCTTTATGGGAAAACAGCCATGTTACCCATAGAATTTGAACATAAAACTTTGAGGACAGCTCTTGAACTCAACATGGACTTATCCCTGAAGGACCGTCTCCCTCTGACTAAATGCTTTGGACAAAATGAGAAAAGCTGCCCTGCATCATACAGAAGTAATCCGACAGCAAAGAAAGAAATGGCATGATCAGCATATCGAAACCAAAAAAATTTCTGCTGGAGATTGGGCTCTATTATATGATTCTAGGTACCAAGAAAACCAGGGTAAGCTCACAAGCTTATTTGGCTTGGCTAAAGTTGAAAATGTGTTTGACAATGGGTACATGCGGCTGGTACAGTGATCGATCCATTTCAAGTGACCGTCAATGGCCGCGACTGTTTGCGTACCATAAGCGATTGAGAACTTCGTAGGCGGTTAGTTCGGAGTTCCTCCACTACTCTTCTGTAGGCAGGCTCTAGCCTTTCTCCTGCGGCGTTCCTTGATGCCGGCATGCCCATAATAAAGGTTTTCTTTTTAAGGAAACCCCTTTTTCTCCATTTTCATTTATCGCCCCCATCTCACTTCTTTATCTTCCATCCATCCATTTCATTCGTACATTTCATCCGCCTACGTCACCCATCCACTTTATCCGTCCGCATCAACCTTAATTAAAATATCTTTCCCACTTGTTAATTAATGCAACGCCATCATCTTTCTTCACACGTACATTCAATTACTAAAGGTACGCCATATCTTTTCTTATCGCATATTTGATTTATTTCATTCTATTGATTTACTGCTATGCATGCACTGGTCATTATCCCCCGAATCTCTACTTGTTCTTTAATACATGTGAGGACACATGTCATCCTTTAAGTAGGGGGCGGGGTAATCCATCTTTTGAAACCTGTCTTTTCACCGCTGCCATAATTGCAAAATAATCTTTCTTTAATACTTTTCTGGTACTTTCCAAATGTGATTACATGTCCTTCTTTAATGCATCTTTTTCTTGCAAACTACGATTAAGACTGCTTGTTTAAAACGTTCATTTTTGGAAAAAAGAAAGAAATGTGACGGCATGACAGAGAAAAACCAGAGCAGAAAGGGAAATAAAGAATTTGAATCTTCAGCAAGGAATTGAGTTCAGCTTGAAAAATTGCAAATATGGGTGGTCAGTTGGTGCGACATGAGCCTGTGGCTCATGAATTGTTACTGCAAAATCTGCAGACAGTCCATGCATTCAGCCTCTGTGGATGGCTAAATTATTTCTTGAGCTTAAATGATTTTGATGAGGAGGCTGCTGGAGAATTTTTGAGAACACTTTCTGAAGGGGAAGCCACTGTATGGGGTCTCACGGTTGTTGCAACCGAGGACATAATTGCTGAAGTAACCGGGCTCCCAGCCGTTGGAGAAAATTTTTCTTCAGATGCTGCAGCTGCAAGGGCTGAGTTTTCAATACCTGCTGATGGACCTCTAGAAGTCTTCAAGCAAGGATGCAAGCGTGTGTCGCCGCCTCTTCCATATTCAGAGTATGCCACTTATATAATGAGGTATTTAACCTATGAAGGTCATTTTTTCTACCTGCATTCTCATCATTTTAAATTATTAAGCCATATGAGGCATGGGTTAGTTGTGAATGTTCCAAATTTCTTGTTAAAGTTTTTAGAGCAAAGTGCCCATGGAACTCAACAGGGGAAAGACAACTATGTCACTCATCATGGCCTTATTAAATTACTGATTGAGCGCTCTTTGAGGGACGTCTCACCTCTCTCCTGGCAAAAATTTGTTGCCCAAAAGAGTTTGCAACCTCCACAACCCCCTAGGGTAATTACCCCATGGCCTCAAAGAAAGAAGAAATAAATCGCATCTACCAGTGGAACAGGGCAAGGGTCATCTACTCCTGTAGCACCCGATCCTGTAGCCGTCACAGCTGAATCCTCTGCTAGGGTACAAACTAGGTCTGCTACTAGGAGGGAGAAAGGAAAAACAAAGGTAGAAGGGTCCCCAGAATCTGACCCTCATTCTCAGAAAAGGCAATGCTCCTCTCCTGCAGCACCTTCCCCTGCAGCAGTTTCTCCTACAGCAACAGCTGTTGATATTACCAGTTCACCGTCATCCTCTGGTAGGGCAGAGCCCTCTGAACAAACAAGAAAAAGAAAAGCTACCGGAACACCTCCTGCAGCCGCATCTGTGCCAAGAAGGGTTTCCACAAGGAAACAATCTAAGACCTCCCCTGCTTCACCGCAACCAGAGGTGATTGTAATTTCAGAAGGGTCTGTTGAATCTGAATTTAATGTTTCTCGGAATGAATCTGAGAATGCTGCTCAGAGTTCGCTCGTTCCTGAAGAGGAACAAGTTGAGACAAAAGAAACAGGGCACAATGAGAAAGGATTACCAAATCTTGATGATTTGGCTACTGCTGCTATGCAATTTTTGGAGGAAGTACAAACTTCTCCACCGCAGCAGCAAGAAGAATTTATCCTGCAGCAAGAACAAGAACAGACTGAACAACTGAATGTGCCTAGTGAAGTTGTATTTCATCCTACAATTTGTAAAGCCATTGTTGTGTATAAGAGGACATTTTTAATTGAGTTTCTGGAATATGTTAAAGCTAATTGGGAGACAGTTACACTGCAAACCCTGAATTTCCAACACATAGCCCAAACTGATATGCAACAAAGTCTGTGGGAAGCAGAAAAGAAGAAATTGAAAAAGGAAATTGAAAGTCAGAAACAGGAAATTGCTGAGTTGAAAGAAAAAATGAACGAAATGTTAAAGGTAACTAGTCAAATTATGGAATGCAGACCGCCACCTAGAGTTTATGCTCTGTGCCTTAAAGAACATTTTTTATGGTTTCAATTGATGAGAATTTCCAGAAACCAAGACCCTATAATTCACACTGCCAAAGAGTTTTATGAAGCATACCAAGCAGCCCCTAACTGGTTAAGGAATTGTCTGTGTGAATTCTATTTGCATGACTTTTTAATACCATTTGAAACAGAATGGAATCCTCTTCTATATATTGGTGATATTTATTTGAGAGCATTTATGTCGTGGGCAGCAAATGAGGTGAATTATGGCAGGCAGTGGGAAACGTATGAGGAAGCTGAGAAAATAGAGCATGTCCCATTACGCTCTCAAAGTTCAAACCCACATGCAATGTTGAAAGATTGGTTTGCTTTGACATATGGTATTAATAATGTTTCAGCCAGAGAGAAAATATTTGACATTAGAAAACAAGTATATGATGAATTCCAGGCACAACAATATTCGTTTTGGAGATTAGCATATACCAGAAGTGAGAAAAGATGGGAGAGATTAACTGTTGGGTTAAGAAAGTCAGAACCACATGGTCCACTAAACTTCACAGCTGCACTCAAACGAACTAGCAGATATATTCAATTGGGACTTCAAACAAGATTTGAACTGTGGCTGCCACTGACATTCAGACCCCCTATGCTAATGTGGCCCTTGTATCCTCACCAGGCTACAAATCTTAACAATGAATTAGAAGACCAAAGATATGAAAGGTGTCGGGATTTCAGAGGATTCTATTACAAGTTTGGACATCCATTCCAGAGTCATGTAGCCACCACTGACTTCAGAAAAACCACCAGGAAAGTTAATGCTGGAGGACCAGCATTGGGCTAAGTAGGGGGCAGTGATGAGCCTAAAATATGCTCATAATTTGATGTTATGATAAACTTTTAAATGACTTTACTTTTGCTATTTCATGGCTGTTTAAACTTTTTTGAAACCTTTTATGGGGATATCCTATAGCAAGACACTTTTATATTCCTGCAACCTGTTGTGTTGACTTGATTGCATTTATTGCCCTGTTGACTTCTGAAAATGGCTGGTATATCATATACAATTTTTGAATGATGAAGTAGATTTAAAATGTGTGATTAATGAATAGATATCGTGTATGTGCCATATGCCTTTTCTTGTGCATCTGTTACCTTTTGTTTCGTAGGTTGTTGAAGAATGATCGAGTCAAGCGCAGCCGATCTCGGCCTTGTAGTAAAGTCTATTTCCTGCACGACTTCGAGGAAGCTCTGGCGAAGACTCTTTGACCGAAACCGATTGGGGAAGATTTTTAATGATAAGTCAATCTGGAAAGAGTGGAGCGCTAGATTCTCTGAATCGGGTTGAACACATAAATTCATTTATGAAGTTTGTTCCTTGATTCTGGGATACACTTTACTTCCACGTCTTTCTTTGATGGAGTTAGTTAGTTAGTTGTTCTTCTGATTTAAAAATAAGATACTCCTCCTGCGCGAGAGAGTAGAGGATGAATAGAATGAGTAATAGATGATATTTAGAGTAAGATAGAAATAGTGTAGCAAATATCATGTAAGAATCAGTATGATAATGAAAGACAGAATCTGTTTGACCAAAAACAGAGTTTGTTGTTAATTTTCACATCAACAAAACAATGTATATCATTCTGTTTTCATGAATAAAGCTCAATGAAGTTCTGAGTTCAGCATCTGTGTAATCAGTAGATGCTTGCTAAGGGGGCCCACTTAGTAAGTATCTGTAGCTAATTAGTTAGATGTTCTTTTCTGTTGAAATCCAGTTAGTTTTCATCTTTGAAGTTTTTATACAAACTCAGTCTTGTACTGCTCCTGCAGCATAGAGAGTCCATCCATGTGACTGTTCCTGTAGCATAAGGCCAGTTCATGGTTTGTGCTTCAGTCGTAGCTGTTATGGTTTCTGTTTTAATCAAGCATAGTTGAGTTAAAGAATTTCGCATTACCATTATGTGGCTTAGATAGAATTTCTTTCCAGTGTGTATTTCTGCTAAGATTTGACCGAAACAAGTTCCTAGTGCATATATTTTTCTGCGCCATTTAAAGTCTACATCCCTTGGTTTGACAAGTAAAATGAACGTCCACAGAGAGATATTAGTCACCTGTCAGAATGTCCAATTCCCAGGAAAGTTTTACTGTGATATTCATATCCTTTTGTGAGTGTGAGCCAATGTACATACATACAAATTTCAAAAATTAAGAACTATTATGCAATTTTTTAATACATGCACATACATACTAAAGAATAAACTTGAAACATTCACAAAATCTCATTTTATGTCTAACACACACACACACACATATATATATTACAATTTTTCAGCAAGAGAAATCATGATCTAGTAGATAGTCATAAAATATATACTATTATATACTATTCATTATAAGTTCATAAATTCCACCAAATTCATAAATCCATGTCACTAAAAATATCCATCTAGAACCAAAATCATAAATTCATGTCACTAAAAATATCCATTTGGAACCAAATTTATAAATTCATCACACAAAATATCCATCGCTCACCAAATTTATAAATTCATAACTATTTAAGATCATTGTTTTAATTTATAAACTATTATGGCTCTCTATTGTATAGATCTTCATTTCTTTGTGTTTTCCTTTTCAAAATCAGGAGTTATCCTCTCCTCTAGCCATTGTTGATGCTCATCTACGATCCCATCCATAGCCATGACAACATCAACAAGGGTTTGCATCCTAGGTGCGAACATCCTCACAAGAGGTGCGACACATTATTCATTTTGAATAATGTTGATTTGATCTTGGATGGTTCTAGCAGAAGCATTGATTTGTGCTTGCAAAAGAGCATGTTCATTGATTTCAGGTGGTGGAGGTGGGGGGTTAAGAGGTGGAGTGGGCAGAGGTGGAGGTGAAGGTGTTGGAGATGGATGGCGTGGAGGTGGATTATATGTCTAAGGCACATGTTACTTGAATGAAAATACAATTAACTATTGATATTGTATAATCTTTCAGGATCTTATTATTGTTAAATTTGGTTGGGCCTTGGGAAACTTTGATCACCAAATTTTAAGAACTTCTTTGATCCCCTTAAGAAATGTCATATTGGAACCCCTTAAGAAAATTGAATTACGATTTAGGGTGACAGGATGGCTTAAGGGAATTTACGTCTAGTGAGGTCCTAGGAGAAATGGCATGAAACCAAATGAATAAATTTGCGGGAAGCGTCTCAAGGCAAATTTCATTAAGAACCTTTAAAGAAAAAATGATGGCTTTAGGGTTTAGGGTTTAGACTTTAGAGTTTAGGGTTTATGGTAATAGGATAGCTTAAGGGGATCTACATGTAGCAAGATCCTAGGAAACAATTACATGGCATAAGGTAATGAAATTTGGTGGAGTTGCCTAAGGCAACTAGATTTCATTAAGAGCCTAAGAAAAAATGATGGCTTTAGGGTTTACGGTTTAGAATTTAGAGTTTAGGTTTTAGGGATTTAGGATAACTTAAGGGGATATATGTAGTAAGATCTTAGGAAAAAATTACATGGCATAAGGGAATGAAATTTGGTGGTGTTGCTTAAGGCAACCAAATTTCATTATATCGCAAAAAATGATGGCTTCGTGGGTTAGTAATAGACAACTTAAGGGATATATGTGGTAAGATCCTAGGACAAATTACATGAAAAGCAAGGAATGAATATGGTGAGTTGCCTATAAACCAAATTTCATTAAGAGCCCAAGAAAACATGGCTTAGGCTCGAAAAGGACAACTTAAGGGGATATATGTAGTAAGATCCTAGGACAAAATTGCATGGCATAAGGGAATGAAATATGGTGGAGTTGCCTAAGGCAACCAAATTTCATTAAGAGCCTAAGAAAAAATGATGGCTTTAGGGTTTAGGTTTTAGACTTTAGAGTTTAAGGTTTAGGGTAATAGGATAACTTAAGGGGATATATGTAGTAAGATCCTAGGACAAAATTACATGGAAAAAGGGAATAAAATATGGTGGATTTTCCTAAGACAACCAAATTTCACTTTATGATCCCTGGGTAGGACAAAATGAATGGTTTAGTGTTTAGGGTTTAGGGTTTAGAATTTGGAATATTTAATGAACTTGCAAGTTAGTGAAGAACATTTTCTTGTGGAATAGTTAATTGAGATCTACTCAAATGTTTCAACTGACCAACCTAGATCATGATGGCAACTTTGATCACCAAATTTTAAGAACTTCTTTGATCCCCTTAAGAAAATTGAATTACGATTTAGGGTGATAGGATGGCTTAAGGGGATTTACGTCTAGTGAGGCCTTAGGAGAAAATGAAATGGCTCAAGTGAATAAAATTTGGTGAAGTTTCCCAAGGCAACCAAATTCCATTAAGAGCCTTTAAAAAAAAATGATGGCTTTAGGGTTTAGGGTTTAGGGTTTAGACTTTAGAGTTTAGGGTTTAGGGTAATAGGATAACTTAAGGGGATGTACATGTAGTAAGATCCTAGGACAAAATTACATGGCATAAGGGAATGAAATATGGCAGATTTTCCTAAGACAACCAAAATACAATTTATGGTGTTGGGTAGGACAAAATGAATGGTTTAGTGTTTAGGGTTTAGATTTTAGAGTTCAGAGTTTAGGGTTTACAAAACTTAGGGTAAATTTTTAGTGCCCCTTGAAATATTTAATGAACTTGCAAGCTAGTGAAGAACATTTTCTTGTGGAATAGTTGATTGAGATCTACTCTTGTTTCAACTGACCAACCTAGATCATGAAATCTCATTCATATTATAATCTTGCACGATCTTATTATTGTTAAATTTGGTTGCCTTGGGCAACTTCACCAAATTTTAAGAACTTCTTTGATCCCTTTAAGAAATTTGTCATATTGGGACCCCTTAAGAAATCAATTTATGATTTAAGGTGATAGGATGGCTTAAGGGGATCTAGATGTCTAGTGAGGTCCAAATTTAGTCATACTATAGCCTCATTGGTTCCATCTAGCTCTGGGTCAAAAGTGTTTACCCTTCTAATAAAAAAAGTATCATGTTAAAAATGAATCAATCTATACATATCACAAAAATAACAATAATCTTAAATGTAACCCATACTCTAACAATAATAGAGTGCTAAATGATCCCCACCCCTAACCATATCCTAATTGAATTGCAAACCTAATTGAAACTTAATTAAATTATAACCTTTACTAGGTAATCTTAAATGTATTCCTATATTATATTATATTTAAATTAATTTATATTTTTATTATAATTATATTAATATTTATTACATATTCCTAATTGTAACCTAACTATTTACTACAAACCTAATTGAATCTTAAACCTAATCGTCATTAAAACCCCAAGTAAATTGTAACATTACCTATCCTTAATTGTAATCTTATATTATATTTTATGATATTAAATATTTATATTATTTAATATATTATATTAAATATAATATATTAAATAATATAAATATTTAATTATATTTATTTTATATGAATCATCCTCCTAGATCTCTAAATTGTAATAATAGCATGTAGATCCTTCAAACTATCATGATGTACTTCCTCCCTTTCCCATGTAATAGGTGTACCTTGTAGGTGTTAAATGGTTCCATCTTGGTCTCCTTATTGATGCATTTCTATCCTTCCAGATAAATCTATATAGTATCAAAATATAGGTAATTTTATGGTTATTGAATGTCCCTTAATTGCTAAAGAATCCATTATGTTTGAGGATGGGTGGATTATTATCTAGGATCACATCTTTAAAAATCCTATAGAGGTCACGTGTATGTTTTTCAATACATATATTCCCATACAAATCTCTTTCCTTATGTATTGTCAACCTCCTGCATAAACACCAGATTTTAAATTTCATATGATATATATGTAAAATTTGGCATTTCCAATTGGAATTATAAATTATACTTTTATGGCATTCTCTAGATATTCAAATAGTTTTCATAATCTATAAAATAGACCTGACTTTTTGACATTGAACCTACATAATTTTAGGTATGTCTAATGAAAGATTAGGGTCTAGGGTTCATAAATTCCAAATGCTTTAGTGTTATGGGTTTAGATTTTATAGTTTAGGGTCTAGGGTTTAGCAAACTTAGGGTGAAGTTTGGGTGGCCCTTGGCATAATTTAGAGTTGCAAGTTAGTGTCAATTGGAATCGATTGTACATGTTTAGATTTACGAATTTGTTAATTAAATTTTCAAACAAACATCAAGATAAACTTTATGAATTTTAACCATTCTTTAACATATTGATTTCTAATCTAATTATAATTTAATATTGAAACTAAAGTTTAATATATATCATTTTTTCCATACAAAGAAAATAAAATTTAAATCATTTAAGCAATGCGAATGATTTTTTTTTAGCTCGAAATTACCTAGTTTTCAAAATCAAAATGATTTGTTCAATTCCAATTTAGGGTTTTAACAAAAAAAATTGTTCCAATTCAATTTAAGGTTTCAATTTTAAACAATTAGGGTTTTTAATGCAATTTTTTCGTTTCAATTCAAACTAGGGTTTTCAATTTCAATTTTTTTCGTTTGATTTGAATTCAGGGTTTCAAAAAGCTTGATTTGGATTTGTAAATGTAATGTTTTTATTTCATTTCGATTTCTAGGGTTTTGAAATGCAAATTTTTTTGTTTTGTTTCAATTAGGGTTTTCAAATTCAATTTTTTTGGGTTTAATCGAACAATTTAGGTTTCAAAAGTTAAATTTTGTTTCTAAAACACAATTCAAGGTTTTTTTTTCATTTTTATTAAAAAAAAATTAGGTTTCATTGCATTTTTTCGTCTATTTTTACAATTATTCAATTCTACTATAACAATTAAAAAAATGCTTAGAACATTAAATAAATTTTAAAAAAAACATGCTAAATTAACTGGCTTTTCTCAAAATCAATCTGCAAAATAGAAATGCAAAAGATGGCATGTAGGGTACCGTTGTTGATCGTGGGGTCAATACCTTTAGTACTGGGTCTCATTCACTGAAAGCAAAGGAAACTATTTTAAGACGATAACGGGATCCCTCGACGAGAAATCGGGATCCTGTTTTTTATAAATCGGGATCCCGTTTTGTATAAATCGGGATCTCGTTTCTTATAAATCGGGATCCCATTATGTTTCCATTGGTTCAGAATCCTATGGGAAACGGGATCTCGAGTTTTAAAAAGTGGGATCCTGTTTCGTCTCAGGCTCGGGATCACGATTTTTAAAAATCGGGATCCTGTTTATTTAAATTGGGATCCCGTTTCCTCAATGCCGATTTCAATATTTTGGTTAAGGGAAAAAACTTCCACGTTTCATGGACTCAACTTTGTGCACTTACCCTCAAGCAAAGTATACACTTTTTGGTGACACACCAGTTAGGTAGCGGAAGTAACAGTGTGGAGCCTCTAGAACAGTCATGAGCCAAGTGACCAACAACAAAACAACATCTGCAGTGAAAATGAAGACCCTCATAATCCACAAGATGATACCAAGATCAACCATTAATCTACAACACAACCTCACCAACTAAAGCCTTCGACAAATCAACCTCCACTAGAATCCTAACAAAGGAAGTATGAGTAAAATTCTTGGAACCTTTATCCAATTTCAAAAATCTACCAATAGCATTACCAATGCCCTCATAGGAAGAGGAACACCATAACTGTAAGGGAAAATAGGGAAATCTTACCCAAACATGCATCATATATAAAGGTTCCTTCAATGGGTTAAAAGAATGAACCCAAGGCCTTATGGAGAGGGGATGAGAATCCCAAACCCACAAATCATGATATAAAACAGCCTGTCTATCCTCAAGAGAATTGAAACCCACAACAAAAAAACCCCTTGCAGAAGGGAAAATCTCCACTGAACCATCAACCAAAGGAGACCAATGGTTGGTGATCTAAAGGTGTAAATCTGGAAGAGAAGGCCGCAAGTGAAAAAATATGCAAATAAGAGAAGTCTTGGAATAAAAATAATATTATTAGGGTATGTGCAAGAACATCATAGAAAAAATAGGCCCTTAAGTGGTGAAAAATTTAGAAAAATCAGAGTTAGGCAACTTGATGTAAAATGATAACATTTTTTATAAGATTTTAGATATAAGTAGAGCACTCATGTCCTGATGTGATGCATATTTTTTTTGTAATTTATTTCCAAGTAAATAATTAATTATGATTTTTTTATTACAACTTTTAAAAAATATAAAAACTCGTATGTCTAACCACCTTATCTTGGTCAAAACTTCATGAAATTCATTTTTTTTCTTTTTAATCCTATAGCATCATGTGAAGCATAGAATGTGACGCATGTTTTAGATTCAAAAAATGTGATACTGTTTGAAAGCTATAGATGTTTTTCAATCAGCCTATCAATAAGGACTTTAGTCATAATTTAAATAAAAAATGAATAATAATTATTTATTAAATTCAAAGTAAAGCATCATTTATATTAGTGGAAATTTGAGAATCTCCTTTAAAAACCCTTTTTTGTTTCATCAATTTTGGGTAAAAAAAATTCATCAGCCACAGACCCATCATATCGCCACTTTTTGGCCCATCATAATCCTGCACACACCCATTCGCAACTTCCTTACCAAGGGAAACAACAAGAACAACCATTGCACACCGTAAAGGATGCACAACTCCCTCCCTAGGTCTCTTAGACTTCACAACATCAACAAAAGGCATAGGGTGAACATACTACCCCACGCAAGAGAATGGGGAAACCCTAGACTCACCTGCAGTAATGCCAACAATAGCTCCAACCGTACGAGATGAGGTAATCACATACACAACACCCACAATAGGGACATCCACAGTGAGATCAACCATGAGCTCACAACTAAGCGGAGACAGGGTCGGTGCCACAAAGAAATTCAAATTATCGTCTAGGCAGGAGATACGGGAGAGGACGTGGCTATCAATAATGTTAGTGTAGGTTTTTTAATATTATTTTTCCTACACATTATTAAGCATACCTTAGGTTATAGGAGATGTGGTTCATGTGAGGACATGTGGCATAATCCATCGATTACATGTGTTGCTCCCACTCACACTTGGGTGGTTGAGTTTCACACCCTCTTTTGGCCTTTTATGCCACCTCACAAAACCACTCATCTGTCTCTTTCTAAGTAGGTTATGCCACATATTTGGCATTTTCCAAGTAGGCATAACTCCCACCTAATTTGGTTATTTGGGAGTTATTACCCCTCTTGGAATTATTTTCCCATATTCTGCTATATATTCTACACTCACCTATCCCTCCTATCTAGCTCCCATCTAGTCTAGATGAGTTCATATTAACTCAATCAATTCAAGGGAGAGTTGAGGCACATTGTATCATTTAGTGTGTGATATAACATCATTTTGTTATTGCACTATATTCCAGCATTTTATCTCTTGTTGCTCTCGTGTGGAAGGTTTATCTTGGTTTTGCAGGTGATCCTGGGTGCTCGAGTTCATCAACAATTCTTACATGGTATCAGAGCATCAGATCTGCAAGCCCCTTCTCAAATTTGAGAGATTTGTGAGTGTTTTTACCAATATTGTAGGTTTCAGCATGCCTTTTCTTGTCTTAAGTAGCTGATTCTACCTTTTTATGTCATTTTTTTGTTGTTGGGGTCGTTTTATGTTGCTAAAAGCATTTTTTTTACACTAGATCCACATTTTCTGAATGTTTTAAATAAAATGCACCATCTAGGTTTTGTTCGTAGCCATAAAAAACCATTTGGATCGTTGCTATTTTCTGTATACAGGTTACATATTTTTCAAAATATAAATCGGAACATTTCAGCAGACCCCCTCTCCAATTGCGTTTTTGATTTTGCAGTCAATCTTTGGAGGGCCATAATTCAGTCATACAAGCTCTTTTTTTAGAGAATTTTTTTTTTATTTGGGGCAGAATTTGATAGGATTTGCAGTGGTGTGGTCCATTTTTTCTCAAGTGATCCGGAGTTTCCAGAAAATCAGTTTTATCAGTAGATTTGAAGGACAGTTCTCGTTTTTGGAACTTCAAACAGCTATAACTTTCACATATGACCTCAGATCGAGGTGATTCTTTTTTTGAAAGTTGATATTTTTCTGAGCACTACATATTGGTGCTATTTTTAGGTTCTTATTTTGAGATTATTTTGTACTTTCAGTATCTGGGTCCAATTTTGGACATTGTAAAACTCTGGAAAATAACTCCAAAATTGTAAATGCACTAATTATAAAGTGCCACCATTAATTTTTTTTCTGGGGGGGATCATGATTGAGTGAATTTGGGAGGGTAATCTTGTAGTTGATTCTTCATGGTTTTTTCTATTCATCCTTTTGTGATAATGTTGAATAAGGATAATTATGAATCTTGGAAGAGTGGAATCCTAACACATCGCAAGTGGCTTAAGCTCTTACCATACCTTTATGGGATCATACCTGAACTAGACACACCTTGGAAGCAATCAATTTGGGGTAATAATAATGATCACATTATAGGATTAATTGGTACATATATTGGTGTTGATATTTATGTGGAGATCTCACATATTGAGTTCCCACACACACTTTGGACCAAGATTTGGGATATTTTTGGAGACCATCATATCTCTCCATTCCCAAATGATCCTATTGCAGATTGTTTAATTCCCCTTGATGATGTTGATAATATACCCTATGATGATGATACTTTAGAGGAGCTTGAGGATAATAAATTTCTTGAATGTCTAGTTGGCAAAGAGACTTCTCTTCTTGCTTCTCCTCCTCGTATTGAGATCACATCCTCATCTACTATTGCATCTGAAGATACTTGTGTTGCTACATTCATGGCTTCTTGTGATTCAGTACAATAGGATACAAATTGTCTTCTAGATATAGCTACTTCAGATGACTACTTGACAGACATTGCAGGTTTGTTCATAAAGTCTCATATTTCAGACTTGGGAGACACTATTCATGACATTCATCTTCTCTTTGATGAAGTTGATTCTTCTTCATTTGTTGTGGAGGAACCTTTGGATCCTCTTGTTCATTCTCTACATGATCATTCATCACAGTTTGGTGTGATTGTGGATACTTTTGAGCAGCATTTGGAGGAGGCACATTTTTCTTCAGAGGAGACATCTTTGTCTTTAGATTTTGTTCTACATCCATCTCCACTAGGTTCTGGATCGCCATCTTCTACAGTGTGGCCTAGAACACCTAATTTGATGGTGACAACTTTCGGCATCAACATGGAGAGAGATGAGCAGTTTTCAGAGACTTCATACAGTTTGAGCTTTCTTCCCTCATATTCATTTCAAGAATGGGAAGACATTCTTCATACACCTTTGGTTTTGTTTCTTCCTAAGGAGAGGAACATTGTTCGATGATCGTGGACCATGTTCTACATTCAGCTTCAAGCTTCAACCATTGACATAGTTGACTACTTTGGGGAAGGCTACATGGTCTTTCCTATCCTTTCTATTTTGGAGGGGACTTCTTCCTTGCATGGGATTCTTCTTGTGTTGGGGAACTTGTTTTCTTTTCTCTCTTTTGGGGAGGAGTTTTGTCCCACTGGATTTTCTCCTTTACTCCATTTGTGAGAGAGTATTTTGTACATGGGTACCTAACATGGCCTAGTAGCTGGGACCCATATTTGCATCTTTGCATTATTTCATCCTTTCACCCACCTAAGTTATGCTTAAGGGGGGGTATTAGTGTAGGTTTTTTAATATTATTTTTCCTACACATTATTAAGCATACCTTAGGTTATAGGAGATGTGGTTCATGTGAGGACATGTGGCGTAATCCATCATTTACATGTGTTGCTCCCATTCACACTTGGATGGTTGAGTTTCACACCCTCTTTTGGCCTTATATGCCACCTCACAAAACCAGTCATCTGTCTCTTTCTGAGTAGGTTATGCCGCATATTTGGCATTTTCCAAGTAGGCATAACTCCCACCTAATTTGGTTATTTGGGAGTTATTACCCCTCTTGGAATTATTTTCCCATATTCTGCTATATATTTTGCACTCACCTTTCCCTCCTATCTAGCTCCCATCTAGTCTAGATGAGTTCATATTAACTCAATCAATTCAAGGGAGAGTTGAGGCACATTGTATCATTTAGTGTGTGATAATAACATCATTTTGTTATTGCACTATATTCCAGCATGTTATCTCTTTTTGCTCTCATGTGGAAGGTTTATCTTGGTTTTGCAGGTGATCCTGGGTGCTCGAGTTCATCAACAACTCTTACACATAATAGGCAAAAATTGTTGATTCCTTGATTGTATATTGTTATTTATGATTTAGAATTTTTTTTTTTTTAGAAATAGGGTTGGATCCAATTTAATATAATAAATGAATTTATGATTTAATTGAAATCAATTTTTTTTACTTATGTATAATGTGTTATTAAAATTCAATTCATAAAAATGATAAATAAATGTAAGCATTAATCATTAAATTCAATCATTTTTTTCTTACATATAATTTGATATTAAAATTAAAGTCATAATAATGATAAATAAATGTAAGCATTAATCATCAAATTTAATCAATATTTCCATTTATTTATATATGACGTAACTTGAAAATTCAAATTTTAATTATATAAATTTAAAAACACATACACATCTTGAAGTAAATTCATGAGTAATTTTGGATAATTTTAGTGATATTTATTATAGTTAAAAAAATATGTAAAATTAATAAGTCTAAGGGGTTGAACTTAATTGATTAAAACATTTTTGTTCTCATTCTCGAAGACCCAAGTTGTAATCTCAAAGGGACATCAAATATAGAATTCTAAGTTGTGACTCTTGGTTTTCCATAATTGACTTCTAGTGTGGAGGTGGTTTCTAAATAAGCAAATTTCTAAGTTGTGACTTTTATCTTATGTAGATGATTTCTAATATGATTGTTGAAAAGGAAATGATATTA